>LR999961.1:10997178-11095647 GCA_905220385.1 Xylota sylvarum | reverse complement strand
GCATCATCTGCTCTTATTCAGGGCTTTTTTTTTGCTAAATTTAGTCCATTTGACTACTAAATTCAACTAGAAAATCACGCTTTATGAAACTCGGTCCCTATAAAACCTAAGCCAGGTTCGAGCTGTACATGATTTGCTCTTTTTCAGTATTTTCTTTTGCCAAATTCATGACTTCTAACTACTTTATTCAACAGGAAAGTCATTTTCTTTGAAATTCTATCCCTACTTCTAACTACTTTATTCAACAGGAAAATCATTTTCTTTGAAATTCTATCCCTGCGGCTTTTAAGCCAGGATTCGGGTCCTGCATCATCTGCTCTTATTCAGGGCTTTTTTTTTGCTAAATTTAGTCCTTTTGACTACTAAATTCAACTAGAAAATCACGCTTTATGAAACTCGGTCCCTATAAAACCTAAGCCAGGTTCGAGCTGTACATGATTTGCTCTTTTTCAGAATTTGCTTTTGCCAAATTCATGACTTCTAACTACTTTATTCAACAGGAAAATCATTTTCTTTGAAATTCTATCCCTACGGCTTTTAAGCCAGGATTCGGGTCCTAAATCATCTGCTCTTATTCAGGGCTTTTTTTCCTAAATATAGTCCTTTTGACTACTAAATTCAACTAGAAAATCACGCTTTATGAAACTCGGTCCCTATAAAACCTAAGCCAGGTTCGAGCTGTACATGATTTGCTCTTTTTCAGAATTTTCTTTTGCCAAATTCATGACTTCTAACTACTTTATTCAACAGGAAAGTCATTTTCTTTGAAATTCTATCCCTACTTCTAACTACTTTATTCAACAGGAAAATCATTTTCTTTGAAATTCTATCCCTGCGGCTTTTAAGCCAGGATTCGGGTCCTGCATCATCTGCTCTTATTCAGGGCTTTTTTTTGCTAAATTTAGTCCTTTTGACTACTAAATTCAACTAGAAAATCACGCTTTATGAAACTCGGTCCCTATAAAACCTAAGCCAGGTTCGAGCTGTACATGATTTGCTCTTTTTCAGAATTTGCTTTTGCCAAATTCATGACTTCTAACTACTTTATTCAACAGGAAAATCATTTTCTTTGAAATTCTATCCCTACGGCTTTTAAGCCAGGATTCGGGTCCTGCATCATCTGCTCTTATTCAGGGCTTTTTTTTGCTAAATTTAGTCCATTTGACTACTAAATTCAACTAGAAAATCACGCTTTATGAAACTCGCTCCCTATAAAACCTAAGCCAGGTTCGAGCTGTACATGATTTGCTCTTTTTCAGAATTTTCTTTTGCCAAATTCATGACTTCTAACTACTTTATTCAACAGGAAAGTCATTTTCTTTGAAATTCTATCCCTACGGTTTTTAAGCCAGGATTCGGGTCCTGCATCATCTGCTCTTATTCAGGGCTTTTTTTTGCTAAATTTAGTCCATTTGACTACTAAATTCAACTAGAAAATCACGCTTTATGAAACTCGCTCCCTATAAAACCTAAGCCAGGTTCGAGCTGTACATGATTTGCTCTTTTTCAGAATTTTCTTTTGCCAAATTCATGACTTCTAACTACTTTATTCAACAGGAAAATCATTTTCTTTGAAATTCTATCCCTACTTCTAACTACTTTATTCAACAGGAAAATCATTTTCTTTGAAATTCTATCCCTACGGCTTTTAAGCCAGGATTCGGGTCCTGCATCATCTGCTCTTATTCAGGGCTTTTTTTTTGCTAAATTTAGTCCTTTTGACTACTAAATTCAACTAGAAAATCACGCTTTATGAAACTCGGTCCCTATAAAACCTAAGCCAGGTTCGAGCTGTACATGATTTGCTCTTTTTCAGAATTTTCTTTTGCCAAATTCATGACTTCTAACTACTTTATTCAACAGGAAAGTCATTTTCTTTGAAATTCTATCCCTACTTCTAACTACTTTATTCAACAGGAAAATCATTTTCTTTGAAATTCTATCCCTGCGGCTTTTAAGCCAGGATTCGGGTCCTGCATCATCTGCTCTTATTCAGGGCTTTTTTTTTGCTAAATTTAGTCCTTTTGACTACTAAATTCAACTAGAAAATCACGCTTTATGAAACTCGGTCCCTATAAAACCTAAGCCAGGTTCGAGCTGTACATGATTTGCTCTTTTTCAGAATTTTCTTTTGCCAAATTCATGACTTCTAACTACTTTATTCAACAGGAAAGTCATTTTCTTTGAAATTCTATCCCTACTTCTAACTACTTTATTCAACAGGAAAATCATTTTCTTTGAAATTCTATCCCTGCGGCTTTTAAGCCAGGATTCGGGTCCTGCATCATCTGCTCTTATTCAGGGCTTTTTTTTTGCTAAATTTAGTCCTTTTGACTACTAAATTCAACTAGAAAATCACGCTTTATGAAACTCGGTCCCTATAAAACCTAAGCCAGGTTCGAGCTGTACATGATTTGCTCTTTTTCAGAATTTTCTTTTGCCAAATTCATGACTTCTAACTACTTTATTCAACAGGAAAGTCATTTTCTTTGAAATTCTATCCCTACTTCTAACTACTTTATTCAACAGGAAAATCATTTTCTTTGAAATTCTATCCCTACGGCTTTTAAGCCAGGATTCGGGTCCTGCATCATCTGCTCTTATTCAGGGCTTTTTTTTGCTAAATTTAGTCCATTTGACTACTAAATTCAACTAGAAAATCACGCTTTATGAAACTCGCTCCCTATAAAACCTAAGCCAGGTTCGAGCTGTACATGATTTGCTCTTTTTCAGAATTTTCTTTTGCCAAATTCATGACTTCTAACTACTTTATTCAACAGGAAAATCATTTTCTTTGAAATTCTATCCCTACTTCTAACTACTTTATTCAACAGGAAAATCATTTTCTTTGAAATTCTATCCCTACGGCTTTTAAGCCAGGATTCGGGTCCTGCATCATCTGCTCTTATTCAGGGCTTTTTTTTTGCTAAATTTAGTCCTTTTGACTACTAAATTCAACTAGAAAATCACGCTTTATGAAACTCGGTCCCTATAAAACCTAAGCCAGGTTCGAGCTGTACATGATTTGCTCTTTTTCAGAATTTTCTTTTGCCAAATTCATGACTTCTAACTACTTTATTCAACAGGAAAATCATTTTCTTTGAAATTCTATCCCTACGGCTTTTAAGCCAGGATTCATGTCCTACATCATCTGATCTTATTCAGGGCTTTTGTCTTTGCTAAATTTAATCCTTTTGACTACTAAATTCAACTAGAAAATCACGCTTTATGAAACTCTGTCCCTATAAAACCTAAGCCAGGTTCGAGCTGTACATGATTTGCTCTTTTTCAGAATTTTCTTTTGCCAAACTCATGACTTCTAACAACTTTATTCAACAGGAAAATCATTTTCTTTGAAATTCTTTCCCTACGGCTTTTAAGCCAGGATTCGGGTCCTACATCATCTGATCTTATTCAGGGCTTTTGTCTTTGCTAAATTTAATCCTTGTGACTACTAAATTCAACTAGAAAATCACGCTTTATGAAACTCTGTCCCTCTAAAACCTAAGCCAGGTTCGAGCTGTACATGATTTGCTCTTTTTCAGAATTTTCTTTTGCCAAACTCATGACTTCTAACTACTTTATTCAACAGGAAAATCATTTTCTTTGAAATTCTATCCCTACGGCTTTTAAGCCAGGATTCGGGTCCTACATCATCTGCTCTTATTTAGGGCTTTTTTCTTTTCTAAATTGAATGCTTTTAACTACTGAATTCAATAAGAAAATCACGCTCTATGAAACTCGGTCCCTATAAAACCCAAGCCAGGTTCGAGCTGTACATGATTTGCTCTTTTTCAGAATTTTCTTTTGCCAAACTCATGACTTCTAACTACTTTATTCAACAGGAAAATCATTTTCTTTGAAATTCTATCCCTACGGCTTTTAAGCCAGAATTCGGGTCCTGCATCATCTGCTCTTATTCAGGGCTTTTGTCTTTGCTAAATTTAATCCTTGTGACTACTAAATTCAACTAGAAAATCACGCTTTATGAAACTCTGTCCCTCTAAAACCTAAGCCAGGTTCGAGCTGTACATGATTTGCTCTTTTTCAGAATTTTCTTTTGCCAAACTCATGACTTCTAAAAACTTTATTCAACAGGAAAATCATTTTCTTTGAAATTCTATCCCTACGGCTTTTAAGCCAGGATTCATGTCCTACATCATCTGATCTTATTCAGGGCTTTTGTCTTTGCTAAATTTAATCCTTGTGACTACTAAATTCAACTAGAAAATCACGCTTTATGAAACTCTGTCCCTATAAAACCTAAGCCAGGTTCGAGCTGTACATGATTTGCTCTTTTTCAGAATTTTCTTTTGCCAAATTCATGACTTCTAACTACTTTATTCAACAGGAAAATCATTTTCTTTGAAATTCTATCCCTACGGCTTTTAAGCCAGGATTCATGTCCTACATCATCTGATCTTATTCAGGGCTTTTGTCTTTGCTAAATTTAATCCTTTTGACTACTAAATTCAACTAGAAAATCACGCTTTATGAAACTCTGTCCCTATAAAACCTAAGCCAGGTTCGAGCTGTACATGATTTGCTCTTTTTCAGAATTTTCTTTTGCCAAACTCATGACTTCTAACAACTTTATTCAACAGGAAAATCATTTTCTTTGAAATTCTTTCCCTACGGCTTTTAAGCCAGGATTCGGGTCCTACATCATCTGATCTTATTCAGGGCTTTTGTCTTTGCTAAATTTAATCCTTGTGACTACTAAATTCAACTAGAAAATCACGCTTTATGAAACTCTGTCCCTCTAAAACCTAAGCCAGGTTCGAGCTGTACATGATTTGCTCTTTTTCAGAATTTTCTTTTGCCAAACTCATGACTTCTAACTACTTTATTCAACAGGAAAATCATTTTCTTTGAAATTCTATCCCTACGGCTTTTAAGCCAGGATTCGGGTCCTACATCATCTGCTCTTATTTAGGGCTTTTTTCTTTTCTAAATTGAATGCTTTTAACTACTGAATTCAATAAGAAAATCACGCTCTATGAAACTCGGTCCCTATAAAACCCAAGCCAGGTTCGAGCTGTACATGATTTGCTCTTTTTCAGAATTTTCTTTTGCCAAACTCATGACTTCTAACTACTTTATTCAACAGGAAAATCATTTTCTTTGAAATTCTATCCCTACGGCTTTTAAGCCAGAATTCGGGTCCTGCATCATCTGCTCTTATTCAGGGCTTTTGTCTTTGCTAAATTTAATCCTTGTGACTACTAAATTCAACTAGAAAATCACGCTTTATGAAACTCTGTCCCTCTAAAACCTAAGCCAGGTTCGAGCTGTACATGATTTGCTCTTTTTCAGAATTTTCTTTTGCCAAACTCATGACTTCTAAAAACTTTATTCAACAGGAAAATCATTTTCTTTGAAATTCTATCCCTACGGCTTTTAAGCCAGGATTCATGTCCTACATCATCTGATCTTATTCAGGGCTTTTGTCTTTGCTAAATTTAATCCTTGTGACTACTAAATTCAACTAGAAAATCACGCTTTATGAAACTCTGTCCCTCTAAAACCTAAGCCAGGTTCGAGCTGTACATGATTTGCTCTTTTTCAGAATTTTCTTTTGCCAAACTCATGACTTCTAACTACTTTATTCAACAGGAAAATCATTTTCTTTGAAATTCTATCCCTACGGCTTTTAAGCCAGGATTCGGGTCCTACATCATCTGCTCTTATTCAGGGCTTTTGTCTTTGCTAAATTTAATCCTTGTGACTACTAAATTCAACTAGAAAATCACGCTTTATGAAACTCTGTCCCTCTAAAACCTAAGCCAGGTTCGAGCTGTACATGATTTGCTCTTTTTCAGAATTTTCTTTTGCCAAACTCATGACTTCTAACTACTTTATTCAACAGGAAAATCATTTTCTTTGAAATTCTATCCCTACGGCTTTTAAGCCAGGATTCATGTCCTACATCATCTGCTCTTATTCAGGGCTTTTGTCTTTGCTAAATTTAATCCTTGTGACTACTAAATTCAACTAGAAAATCACGCTTTATGAAACTCTGTCCCTCTAAAACCTAAGCCAGGTTCGAGCTGTACATGATTTGCTCTTTTTCAGAATTTTCTTTTGCCAAACTCATGACTTCTAACTACTTTATTCAACAGGAAAATCATTTTCTTTGAAATTCTATCCCTACGGCTTTTAAGCCAGGATTCGGGTCCTACATCATCTGCTCTTATTCAGGGCTTTTGTCTTTGCTAAATTTAATCCTTGTGACTACTAAATTCAACTAGAAAATCACGCTTTATGAAACTCTGTCCCTCTAAAACCTAAGCCAGGTTCGAGCTGTACATGATTTGCTCTTTTTCAGAATTTTCTTTTGCCAAACTCATGACTTCTAACTACTTTATTCAACAGGAAAATCATTTTCTTTGAAATTCTATCCCTACGGCTTTTAAGCCAGGATTCGGGTCCTGCATCATCTGCTCTTATTCAGGGCTTTTGTCTTTGCTAAATTTAATCCTTGTGACTACTAAATTCAACTAGAAAATCACGCTTTATGAAACTCTGTCCCTCTAAAACCTAAGCCAGGTTCGAGCTGTACATGATTTGCTCTTTTTCAGAATTTTCTTTTGCCAAACTCATGACTTCTAACTACTTTATTCAACAGGAAAATCATTTTCTTTGAAATTCTATCCCTACGGCTTTTAAGCCAGGATTCGGGTCCTACATCATCTGCTCTTATTCAGGGCTTTTTTTTGCTAAATTTAGTCCTTTTGACTACTAAATTCAACTAGAAAATCACGCTTTATGAAACTCTGTCCCTCTAAAACCTAAGCCAGGTTCGAGCTGTACATGATTTGCTCTTTTTCAGAATTTTCTTTTGCCAAACTCATGACTTCTAACTACTTTATTCAACAGGAAAATCATTTTCTTTGAAATTCTATCCCTACGGCTTTTAAGCCAGGATTCGGGTCCTACATCATCTGCTCTTATTCAGGGCTTTTTTCTTTGCTAAATTTAATCCTTTTGACTACTAAATTCAACTAGAAAATCACGCTTTATGAAACTCTGTCCCTCTAAAACCTAAGCCAGGTTCGAGCTGTACATGATTTGCTCTTTTTCAGAATTTTCTTTTGCCAAACTCATGACTTCTAACTACTTTATTCAACAGGAAAATCATTTTCTTTGAAATTCTATCCCTACGGCTTTTAAGCCAGGATTCGGGTCCTGCATCATCTGCTCTTATTCAGGGCTTTTGTCTTTGCTAAATTTAATCCTTGTGACTACTAAATTCAACTAGAAAATCACGCTTTATGAAACTCTGTCCCTCTAAAACCTAAGCCAGGTTCGAGCTGTACATGATTTGCTCTTTTTCAGAATTTTCTTTTGCCAAACTCATGACTTCTAACTACTTTATTCAACAGGAAAATCATTTTCTTTGAAATTCTATCCCTACGGCTTTTAAGCCAGGATTCGGGTAATACATCATCTGCTCTTATTCAGGGCTTTTTTTTGCTAAATTTAGTCCTTTTGACTACTAAATTCAACTAGAAAATCACGCTTTATGAAACTCTGTCCCTCTAAAACCTAAGCCAGGTTCGAGCTGTACATGATTTGCTCTTTTTCAGAATTTTCTTTTGCCAAACTCATGACTTCTAACTACTTTATTCAACAGGAAAATCATTTTCTTTGAAATTCTATCCCTACGGCTTTTAAGCCAGGATTCGGGTCCTACATCATCTGCTCTTATTCAGGGCTTTTTTCTTTGCTAAATTTAATCCTTTTGACTACTAAATTCAACTAGAAAATCACGCTTTATGAAACTCTGTCCCTCTAAAACCTAAGCCAGGTTCGAGCTGTACATGATTTGCTCTTTTTCAGAATTTTCTTTTGCCAAACTCATGACTTCTAACTACTTTATTCAACAGGAAAATCATTTTCTTTGAAATTCTATCCCTACGGCTTTTAAGCCAGGATTCGGGTCCTGCATCATCTGCTCTTATTCAGGGCTTTTGTCTTTGCTAAATTTAATCCTTGTGACTACTAAATTCAACTAGAAAATCACGCTTTATGAAACTCTGTCCCTCTAAAACCTAAGCCAGGTTCGAGCTGTACATGATTTGCTCTTTTTCAGAATTTTCTTTTGCCAAACTCATGACTTCTAACTACTTTATTCAACAGGAAAATCATTTTCTTTGAAATTCTATCCCTACGGCTTTTAAGCCAGGATTCGGGTCCTACATCATCTGCTCTTATTCAGGGCTTTTGTCTTTGCTAAATTTAATCCTTGTGGCTACTAAATTCAACTAGAAAATCACGCTTTATGAAACTCTGTCCCTTTAAAACCTAAGCCAGGTTCGAGCTGTACATGATTTGCTCTTTTTCAGAATTTTCTTTTGCCAAACTCATGACTTCTAACTACTTTATTCAACAGGAAAATCATTTTCTTTGAAATTCTATCCCTACGGCTTTTAAGCCAGGATTCGGGTCCTACATCATCTGCTCTTATTCAGGGCTTTTTTCTTTGCTAAATTTAATCCTTTTGACTACTAAATTCAACTAGAAAATCACGCTTTATGAAACTCTGTCCCTCTAAAACCTAAGCCAGGTTCGAGCTGTACATGATTTGCTCTTTTTCAGAATTTTCTTTTGCCAAACTCATGACTTCTAACTACTTTATTCAACAGGAAAATCATTTTCTTTGAAATTCTATCCCTACGGCTTTTAAGCCAGGATTCATGTCCTACATCATCTGATCTTATTCAGGGCTTTTGTCTTTGCTAAATTTAATCCTTTTGACTACTAAATTCAACTAGAAAATCACGCTTTATGAAACTCTGTCCCTCTAAAACCTAAGCCAGGTTCGAGCTGTACATGATTTGCTCTTTTTCAGAATTTTCTTTTGCCAAACTCATGACTTCTAACTACTTTATTCAACAGGAAAATCATTTTCTTTGAAATTCTATCCCTACGGCTTTTAAGCCAGGATTCATGTCCTACATCATCTGATTTTATTCAGGGCTTTTGTCTTTGCTAAATTTAATCCTTGTGACTACTAAATTCAACTAGAAAATCACGCTTTATGAAACTCTGTCCCTCTAAAACCTAAGCCAGGTTCGAGCTGTACATGATTTGCTCTTTTTCAGAATTTTCTTTTGCCAAACTCATGACTTCTAACTACTTTATTCAACAGGAAAATCATTTTCTTTGAAATTCTATCCCAACGGCTTTTAAGCCAGGATTCATGTCCTACATCATCTGATCTTATTCAGGGCTTTTGTCTTTGCTAAATTTAATCCTTGTGACTACTAAATTCAACTAGAAAATCACGCTTTATGAAACTCTGTCCCTCTAAGACCTAAGCCAGGTTCGAGCTGTACATGATTTGCTCTTTTTCAGAATTTTCTTTTGCCAAACTCATGACTTCTGACTACTTTATTCAACAGGAAAATCATTTTCTTTGAAATTCTATCCCTACGGCTTTTAAGCCAGGATTCATGTCCTACATCATCTGCTCTTATTTAGTTCTTTTTTTTTTGCTAAATCTAGTCCTTTTGACTACTAAATTCAACTAGAAAATCACGCTTTATGAAACCCTGTCCCTCTAAAACCTAAGCCAGGTTCGAGCTGTACATGATTTGCTCTTTTTCAGAATTTTCTTTTGCCAAACTCATGACTTCTAACTACTTTATTCAACAGGAAAATCATTTTCTTTGAAATTCTATCCCTACGGCTTTTAAGCTAGGATTCGGTTCCTGCATCATCTGCTCTTATTCAGGGCTTTTGTCTTTGCTAAATTTAATCCTTGTGACTACTAAATTCAACTAGAAAATCACGCTTTATGAAACTCTGTCCCTCTAAAACCTAAGCCAGGTTCGAGCTGTACATGATTTGCTCTTTTTCAGAATTTTCTTTTGCCAAACTCATGACTTCTAACTACTTTATTCAACAGGAAAATCATTTTCTTTGAAATTCTATCCCTACGGCTTTTAAGCCAGGATTCGGGTCCTACATCATCTGCTCTTATTCAGGGCTTTTTTTTGCTAAATTTAGTTCTTTTGACTACTAAATTCAACTAGAAAATCACGCTTTATGAAACTCTGTCCCTCTAAAACCTAAGCCAGGTTCGAGCTGTACATGATTTGCTCTTTTTCAGAATTTTCTTTTGCCAAACTCATGACTTCTAACTACTTTATTCAACAGGAAAATCATTTTCTTTGAAATTCTATCCCTACGGCTTTTAAGCCAGGATTCATGTCCTACATCATCTGATCTTATTCAGGGCTTTTGTCTTTGCTAAATTTAATCCTTGTGACTACTAAATTCAACTAGAAAATCACGCTTTATGAAACTCTGTCCCTCTAAAACCTAAGCCAGGTTCGAACTGTACATGATTTGCTCTTTTCAGAATTTTCTTTTGCCAAACTCATGACTTCTAACTACTTTATTCAACAGGAAAATCATTTTCTTTGAAATTCTATCCCTACGGCTTTTAAGCCAGGATTCATGTCCTACATCATCTGATCTTATTCAGGGCTTTTGTCTTTGCTAAATTTAATCCTTGTGACTACTAAATTCAACTAGAAAATCACGCTTTATGAAACTCTGTCCCTATAAAACCTAAGCCAGGTTCGAGCTGTACATGATTTGCTCTTTTTCAGAATTTTCTTTTGCCAAACTCATGACTTCTAACTACTTTATTCAACAGGAAAATCATTTCCTTTGAAATTCTATCCCTACGGCTTTTAAGCCAGGATTCGGGTCCTACATCATCTGCTCTTATTCAGGGCTTTTTTCTTTGCTAAACTTAATCCTTTTGACTACTAAATTCAACTAGAAAATCACGCTTTATGAAACTCTGTCCCTCTAAAACCTAAGCCAGGTTCGAGCTGTACATGATTTGCTCTTTTTCAGAATTTTCTTTTGCTAAGTTCATTACTTCTAACTACATTATTCAACAGGAAGATCATTTACTTTGAAATTCAATCCCTACGGCTTTTAAGCCAGGATTCGGGTCCTACATCATCTGCTCTTATTTAGGGCTTTTTTCTTTTCTAAATTGAATGCTTTTAACTACTGAATTCAATAAGAAAATCACACTTTATGACACTCTGTCCCTATAAAACCTAAGCCAGGTTCGAGCTGTACATGATTTGCTCTTTTTCAGAATTTTCTTTTGCTAAGTTCATTACTTCTAACTACATTATTCAACAGGAAGATCATTTTCTTTGAAATTCAATCCCTACGGCTGTTAAGCCAGGATTCGGGTCCTACATCATCTGCTCTTATTCAGGACTTTTTTTCTGTGCTAAATTGAATGCTTTTAACTACTGAATTCAATAAGAAAATCACGCTCTATGAAACTCGGTCCCTATAAAACCTAAGCCAGGTTCGAGCTGTACATGATTTGCTCTTTTTCAGAATTTTCTTTTGCCAAACTCATGACTTCTAACTACTTTATTCAACAGGAAAATCATTTTCTTTGAAATTCTATCCCTACGGCTTTTAAGCCAGAATTCGGGTCCTGCATCATCTGCTCTTATTCAGGGCTTTTTTCTTTGCTAAATTTAATCCTTTTGACTACTAAATTCAACTAGAAAATCACGCTTTATGAAACTCTGTCCCTCTAAAACCTAAGCCAGGTTCGAGCTGTACATGATTTGCTCTTTTTCAGAATTTTCTTTTGCTAAGTTCATTACTTCTAACTACATTATTCAACAGGAAGATCATTTTCTTTGAAATTCTATCCCTACGGCTTTTAAGCCAGGATTCGGGTCCTACATCATCTGCTCTTATTCAGGGCTTTTTTCTTTGCTAAATTTAATCCTTTTGACTACTAAATTCAACTAGAAAATCACGCTTTATGAAACTCTGTCCCTCTAAAACCTAAGCCAGGTTCGAGCTGTACATGATTTGCTCTTTTTCAGAATTTTCTTTTGCCAAACTCATGACTTCTAACTACTTTATTCAACAGGAAAATCATTTTCTTTGAAATTCTATCCCTACGGCTTTTAAGCCAGGATTCGGGTCCTGCATCATCTGCTCTTATTCAGGGCTTTTTTCTTTGCTAAATTTAATCCTTTTGACTACTAAATTCAACTAGAAAATCACGCTTTATGAAACTCTGTCCCTCTAAAACCTAAGCCAGGTTCGAGCTGTACATGATTTGCTCTTTTTCAGAATTTTCTTTTGCCAAACTCATGACTTCTAACTACTTTATTCAACAGGAAAATCATTTTCTTTGAAATTCTATCCCTACGGCTTTTAAGCCAGAATTCGGGTCCTGCATCATCTGCTCTTATTCAGGGCTTTTTTCTTTTCTAAATTGAATGCTTTTAACTACTGAATTCAATAAGAAAATCACACTTTATGACACTCTGTCCCTATAAAACCTAAGCCAGGTTCGAGCTGTACATGATTTGCTCTTTTTCAGAATTTTCTTTTGCTAAGTTCATTACTTCTAACTACATTATTCAACAGGAAGATCATTTTCTTTCAAATTCAATCCCTACGGCTTTTAAGCCAGGATTCGGGTCCTACATCATCTGCTCTTATTCAGGGCTTTTTTCTTTGCTAAATTTAATCCTTTTGACTACTAAATTCAACTAGAAAATCACGCTTTATGAAACTCTGTCCCTCTAAAACCTAAGCCAGGTTCGAGCTGTACATGATTTGCTCTTTTTCAGAATTTTCTTTTGCCAAACTCATGACTTCTAACTACTTTATTCAACAGGAAAATCATTTTCTTTGAAATTCTATCCCTACGGCTTTTAAGCCAGAATTCGGGTCCTGCATCATCTGCTCTTATTCAGGGCTTTTTTCTTTGCTAAATTTAATCCTTTTGACTACTAAATTCAACTAGAAAATCACGCTTTATGAAACTCTGTCCCTCTAAAACCTAAGCCAGGTTCGAGCTGTACATGATTTGCTCTTTTTCAGAATTTTCTTTTGCTAAGTTCATTACTTCTAACTACATTATTCAACAGGAAGATCATTTTCTTTGAAATTCAATCCCTACGGCTTTTAAGCCAGGATTCATGTCCTACATCATCTGCTCTTATTCAGGACTTTTTTTCTGTGCTAAATTGAATGCTTTTAACTACTGAATTCAATAAGAAAATCACGCTCTATGAAACTCGGTCCCTATAAAACCTAAGCCAGGTTCGAGCTGTACATGATTTGCTCTTTTTCAGAATTTTCTTTTGCTAAGTTCATTACTTCTAACTACATTATTCAACAGGAAAATCATTTTCTTTGAAATTCTATCCCTACGGCTGTTAAGCCAGAATTCGGGTCCTGCATCATCTGCTCTTATTCAGGGCTTTTTTCTTTTCTAAATTGAATGCTTTTAACTACTGAATTCAATAAGAAAATCACACTTTATGACACTCTGTCCCTATAAAACCTAAGCCAGGTTCGAGCTGTACATGATTTGCTCTTTTTCAGAATTTTCTTTTGCTAAGTTCATTACTTCTAACTACATTATTCAACAGGAAGATCATTTTCTTTGAAATTCAATCCCTACGGCTTTTAAGCCAGGATTCGGGTCCTACATCATCTGCTCTTATTCAGGACTTTTTTTCTGTGCTAAATTGAATGCTTTTAACTACTGAATTCAATAAGAAAATCACGCTCTATGAAACTCGGTCCCTATAAAACCTAAGCCAGGTTCGAGCTGTACATGATTTGCTCTTTTTCAGAATTTTCTTTTGCTAAGTTCATTACTTCTAACTACATTATTCAACAGGAAAATCATTTTCTTTGAAATTCAATCCCTACGGCTGTTAAGCCAGGATTCGGGTCCTACATCGTCTGCTCTTATTCAGGACTTTTTTTCTGTGCTAAATTGAATGCTTTTAACTACTGAATTCAATAAGAAAATCACGCTCTATGAAACTCGGTCCCTATAAAACCTAAGCCAGGTTCGAGCTGTACATGATTTGCTCTTTTTCAGAATTTTCTTTTGCCAAACTCATGACTTCTAACTACTTTATTCAACAGGAAAATCATTTTCTTTGAAATTCTATCCCTACGGCTTTTAAGCCAGGATTCGGGTCCTGCATCATCTGCTCTTATTCAGGGCTTTTTTCTTTGCTAAATTTAATCCTTTTGACTACTAAATTCAACTAGAAAATCACGCTTTATGAAACTCTGTCCCTCTAAAACCTAAGCCAGGTTCGAGCTGTACATGATTTGCTCTTTTTCAGAATTTTCTTTTGCTAAGTTCATTACTTCTAACTACATTATTCAACAGGAAGATCATTTTCTTTGAAATTCAATCCCTACGGCTTTTAAGCCAGGATTCGGGTCCTACATCATCTGCTCTTATTCAGGGCTTTTTTCTTTGCTAAATTTAATCCTTTTGACTACTAAATTCAACTAGAAAATCACGCTTTATGAAACTCTGTCCCTCTAAAACCTAAGCCAGGTTCGAGCTGTACATGATTTGCTCTTTTTCAGAATTTTCTTTTGCCAAACTCATGACTTCTAACTACTTTATTCAACAGGAAAATCATTTTCTTTGAAATTCTATCCCTACGGCTTTTAAGCCAGGATTCGGGTCCTGCATCATCTGCTCTTATTCAGGGCTTTTTTCTTTGCTAAATTTAATCCTTTTGACTACTAAATTCAACTAGAAAATCACGCTTTATGAAACTCTGTCCCTCTAAAACCTAAGCCAGGTTCGAGCTGTACATGATTTGCTCTTTTTCAGAATTTTCTTTTGCCAAACTCATGACTTCTAACTACTTTATTCAACAGGAAAATCATTTTCTTTGAAATTCTATCCCTACGGCTTTTAAGCCAGGATTCGGGTCCTGCATCATCTGCTCTTATTCAGGGCTTTTTTCTTTGCTAAATTTAATCCTTTTGACTACTAAATTCAACTAGAAAATCACGCTTTATGAAACTCTGTCCCTCTAAAACCTAAGCCAGGTTCGAGCTGTACATGATTTGCTCTTTTTCAGAATTTTCTTTTGCCAAACTCATGACTTCTAACTACTTTATTCAACAGGAAAATCATTTTCTTTGAAATTCTATCCCTACGGCTTTTAAGCCAGGATTCGGGTCCTGCATCATCTGCTCTTATTCAGGGCTTTTTTCTTTGCTAAATTTAATCCTTTTGACTACTAAATTCAACTAGAAAATCACGCTTTATGAAACTCTGTCCCTCTAAAACCTAAGCCAGGTTCGAGCTGTACATGATTTGCTCTTTTTCAGAATTTTCTTTTGCTAAGTTCATTACTTCTAACTACATTATTCAACAGGAAGATCATTTTCTTTGAAATTCAATCCCTACGGCTTTTAAGCCAGGATTCGGGTCCTACATCATCTGCTCTTATTCAGGGCTTTTTTCTTTGCTAAATTTAATCCTTTTGACTACTAAATTCAACTAGAAAATCACGCTTTATGAAACTCTGTCCCTCTAAAACCTAAGCCAGGTTCGAGCTGTACATGATTTGCTCTTTTTCAGAATTTTCTTTTGCTAAGTTCATTACTTCTAACTACATTATTCAACAGGAAGATCATTTTCTTTGAAATTCAATCCCTACGGCTTTTAAGCCAGGATTCGGGTCCTACATCATCTGCTCTTATTCAGGGCTTTTTTCTTTGCTAAATTTAATCCTTTTGACTACTAAATTCAACTAGAAAATCACGCTTTATGAAACTCTGTCCCTCTAAAACCTAAGCCAGGTTCGAGCTGTACATGATTTGCTCTTTTTCAGAATTTTCTTTTGCCAAACTCATGACTTCTAACTACTTTATTCAACAGGAAAATCATTTTCTTTGAAATTCTATCCCTACGGCTTTTAAGCCAGAATTCGGGTCCTGCATCATCTGCTCTTATTCAGGGCTTTTTTCTTTGCTAAATTTAATCCTTTTGACTACTAAATTCAACTAGAAAATCACGCTTTATGAAACTCTGTCCCTCTAAAACCTAAGCCAGGTTCGAGCTGTACATGATTTGCTCTTTTTCAGAATTTTCTTTTGCTAAGTTCATTACTTCTAACTACATTATTCAACAGGAAGATCATTTTCTTTGAAATTCAATCCCTACGGCTTTTAAGCCAGGATTCATGTCCTACATCATCTGCTCTTATTCAGGACTTTTTTTCTGTGCTAAATTGAATGCTTTTAACTACTGAATTCAATAAGAAAATCACGCTCTATGAAACTCGGTCCCTATAAAACCTAAGCCAGGTTCGAGCTGTACATGATTTGCTCTTTTTCAGAATTTTCTTTTGCTAAGTTCATTACTTCTAACTACATTATTCAACAGGAAAATCATTTTCTTTGAAATTCTATCCCTACGGCTGTTAAGCCAGAATTCGGGTCCTGCATCATCTGCTCTTATTCAGGGCTTTTTTCTTTTCTAAATTGAATGCTTTTAACTACTGAATTCAATAAGAAAATCACACTTTATGACACTCTGTCCCTATAAAACCTAAGCCAGGTTCGAGCTGTACATGATTTGCTCTTTTTCAGAATTTTCTTTTGCTAAGTTCATTACTTCTAACTACATTATTCAACAGGAAGATCATTTTCTTTGAAATTCAATCCCTACGGCTTTTAAGCCAGGATTCGGGTCCTACATCATCTGCTCTTATTCAGGACTTTTTTTCTGTGCTAAATTGAATGCTTTTAACTACTGAATTCAATAAGAAAATCACGCTCTATGAAACTCGGTCCCTATAAAACCTAAGCCAGGTTCGAGCTGTACATGATTTGCCCTTTTTCAGAATTTTCTTTTGCTAAGTTCATTACTTCTAACTACATTATTCAACAGGAAGATCATTTTCTTTGAAATTCAATCCCTACGGCTTTTAAGCCAGGATTCGGGTCCTACATCATCTGCTCTTATTCAGGGCTTTTTTCTTTGCTAAATTTAATCCTTTTGACTACTAAATTCAACTAGAAAATCACGCTTTATGAAACTCTGTCCCTCTAAAACCTAAGCCAGGTTCGAGCTGTACATGATTTGCTCTTTTTCAGAATTTTCTTTTGCCAAACTCATGACTTCTAACTACTTTATTCAACAGGAAAATCATTTTCTTTGAAATTCAATCCCTATGGCTTTTAAGCCAGGATTCGGGTCCTACATCATCTGCTCTTATTCAGGGCTTTTTTCTTTGCTAAATTTAATCCTTTTGACTACTAAATTCAACTAGAAAATCACGCTTTATGAAACTCTGTCCCTCTAAAACCTAAGCCAGGTTCGAGCTGTACATGATTTGCCCTTTTTCAGAATTTTCTTTTGCTAAGTTCATTACTTCTAACTACATTATTCAACAGGAAAATCATTTTCTTTGAAATTCAATCCCTACGGCTGTTAAGCCAGGATTCGGGTCCTACATCATCTGCTCTTATTCAGGACTTTTTTTCTGTGCTAAATTGAATGCTTTTAACTACTGAATTCAATAAGAAAATCACGCTCTATGAAACTCGGTCCCTATAAAACCTAAGCCAGGTTCGAGCTGTACATGATTTGCTCTTTTTCAGAATTTTCTTTTGCTAAGTTCATTACTTCTAACTACATTATTCAACAGGAAGATCATTTTCTTTGAAATTCAATCCCTATGGCTTTTAAGCCAGGATTCGGGTCCTACATCATCTGCTCTTATTCAGGGCTTTTTTCTTTGCTAAATTTAATCCTTTTGACTACTAAATTCAACTAGAAAATCACGCTTTATGAAACTCTGTCCCTCTAAAACCTAAGCCAGGTTCGAGCTGTACATGATTTGCTCTTTTTCAGAATTTTCTTTTGCTAAGTTCATTACTTCTAACTACATTATTCAACAGGAAGATCATTTTCTTTGAAATTCAATCCCTACGGCTTTTAAGCCAGGATTCGGGTCCTACATCATCTGCTCTTATTCAGGGCTTTTTTCTTTGCTAAATTTAATCCTTTTGACTACTAAATTCAACTAGAAAATCACGCTTTATGAAACTCTGTCCCTCTAAAACCTAAGCCAGGTTCGAGCTGTACATGATTTGCTCTTTTTCAGAATTTTCTTTTGCCAAACTCATGACTTCTAACTACTTTATTCAACAGGAAAATCATTTTCTTTGAAATTCTATCCCTACGGCTTTTAAGCCAGAATTCGGGTCCTGCATCATCTGCTCTTTTTCAGGGCTTTTTTTCTGTGCTAAATTGAATGCTTTTAACTACTGAATTCAATAAGAAAATCACGCTCTATGAAACTCGGTCCCTATAAAACCTAAGCCAGGTTCGAGCTGTACATGATTTGCTCTTTTTCAGAATTTTCTTTTGCTAAGTTCATTACTTCTAACTACATTATTCAACAGGAAGATCATTTTCTTTGAAATTCAATCCCTATGGCTTTTAAGCCAGGATTCGGGTCCTACATCATCTGCTCTTATTCAGGGCTTTTTTCTTTGCTAAATTTAATCCTTTTGACTACTAAATTCAACTAGAAAATCACGCTTTATGAAACTCTGTCCCTCTAAAACCTAAGCCAGGTTCGAGCTGTACATGATTTGCTCTTTTTCAGAATTTTCTTTTGCTAAGTTCATTACTTCTAACTACATTATTCAACAGGAAGATCATTTTCTTTGAAATTCAATCCCTACGGCTTTTAAGCCAGGATTCGGGTCCTACATCATCTGCTCTTATTCAGGGCTTTTTTCTTTGCTAAATTTAATCCTTTTGACTACTAAATTCAACTAGAAAATCACGCTTTATGAAACCCTGTCCCTCTAAAACCAAAGCCAGGTTCGAGCTGTACATGATTTGCTCTTTTTCAGAATTTTCTTTTGCCAAACTCATGACTTCTAACTACTTTATTCAACAGGAAAATCATTTTCTTTGAAATTCAATCCCTATGGCTTTTAAGCCAGGATTCGGGTCCTACATCATCTGCTCTTATTCAGGGCTTTTTTCTTTGCTAAATTTAATCCTTTTGACTACTAAATTCAACTAGAAAATCACGCTTTATGAAACTCTGTCCCTCTAAAACCTAAGCCAGGTTCGAGCTGTACATGATTTGCTCTTTTTCAGAATTTTCTTTTGCCAAACTCATGACTTCTAACTACTTTATTCAACAGGAAAATCATTTTCTTTGAAATTCAATCCCTACGGCTGTTAAGCCAGGATTCGGGTCCTACATCATCTGCTCTTATTCAGGACTTTTTTTCTGTGCTAAATTGAATGCTTTTAACTACTGAATTCAATAAGAAAATCACGCTCTATGAAACTCGGTCCCTATAAAACCTAAGCCAGGTTCGAGCTGTACATGATTTGCTCTTTTTCAGAATTTTCTTTTGCTAAGTTCATTACTTCTAACTACATTATTCAACAGGAAGATCATTTTCTTTGAAATTCAATCCCTACGGCTTTTAAGCCAGGATTCGGGTCCTACATCATCTGCTCTTATTCAGGGCTTTTTTCTTTGCTAAATTTAATCCTTTTGACTACTAAATTCAACTAGAAAATCACGCTTTATGAAACCCTGTCCCTCTAAAACCAAAGCCAGGTTCGAGCTGTACATGATTTGCTCTTTTTCAGAATTTTCTTTTGCCAAACTCATGACTTCTAACTACTTTATTCAACAGGAAAATCATTTTCTTTGAAATTCAATCCCTATGGCTTTTAAGCCAGGATTCGGGTCCTACATCATCTGCTCTTATTCAGGGCTTTTTTCTTTGCTAAATTTAATCCTTTTGACTACTAAATTCAACTAGAAAATCACGCTTTATGAAACTCTGTCCCTCTAAAACCTAAGCCAGGTTCGAGCTGTACATGATTTGCTCTTTTTCAGAATTTTCTTTTGCCAAACTCATGACTTCTAACTACTTTATTCAACAGGAAAATCATTTTCTTTGAAATTCAATCCCTACGGCTGTTAAGCCAGGATTCGGGTCCTACATCATCTGCTCTTATTCAGGACTTTTTTTCTGTGCTAAATTGAATGCTTTTAACTACTGAATTCAATAAGAAAATCACGCTCTATGAAACTCGGTCCCTATAAAACCTAAGCCAGGTTCGAGCTGTACATGATTTGCTCTTTTTCAGAATTTTCTTTTGCTAAGTTCATTACTTCTAACTACATTATTCAACAGGAAGATCATTTTCTTTGAAATTCAATCCCTACGGCTTTTAAGCCAGGATTCGGGTCCTACATCATCTGCTCTTATTCAGGGCTTTTTTCTTTGCTAAATTTAATCCTTTTGACTACTAAATTCAACTAGAAAATCACGCTTTATGAAACTCTGTCCCTCTAAAACCTAAGCCAGGTTCGAGCTGTACATGATTTGCTCTTTTTCAGAATTTTCTTTTGCCAAACTCATGACTTCTAACTACTTTATTCAACAGGAAAATCATTTTCTTTGAAATTCTATCCCTACGGCTTTTACACCAGGATTCGAGTCCTGCATCATCTGCTCTTATTCAGGGCTTTTCTTTTTGCTAAATTGTTTTTATATCCTTGACAGTTTTGTAATTGGAAATGTATACATATGTATCTATAGTATGTATCTATTTGTTCTAAACCCTTAAATCCAAATGTCTTCATCCAATTCAAAGAAAGGAATGTAAGTCGGGATATCTATGGTATCTATGGTATCTATATCAGCATCCCATCCTTCGTTGAACTCCTTAAACTAAAGCTTGCATTCCTGCAAACAGCAGCAAAGACAATAAATCTCCATAGATACACTGATATTCAACCTAACAACACTCCAAAGACATTCAACTGGTGTAACTAGAACTTCTGTGAATTCGCATTCAGACGTCCTGTATCAGGTTGCGTATTCGACCGGTAGACTCTGTTGTTCAACTTTCAGTATCAGGCGATTATAAAAATCAGAAAGTGCTTTCAACCATAACATTCCCTTTGCAGGATGCCGCTCTCGAGATACAAGCAGATACAAGTAGATACATGGAATGGATATTGAAAGTCGTTTATTCAACATTCTGCAGCGCATCTACACTGGTTGAACCGGCGACTAAAAGGACATTTTTGAATCAAATAACATTCAGGAGACTCTCATATTCAACCGGTTGTATCAGGCGCACATGCTACTCAGAAACAGTTGCTTAGTGGCACTAAAGAGTTGCATTTCACCACCCACTACCGTGGAACATGCCCCTACTCCGTCAACCAATATGAGTGTATATCCTGTTGGTATCCGATACACTTTGTGCGAGCCCGCCTCATAAACTGCAATGGAAAACCATGTAACAGCACTCAACTGGTACTGCTGTTCGCCTGGTATCTCGCGACAATTTTGAGACAAATTTTGTAGCTTGCATGCAAATTATTTTTCAGAGAAAATCATTGCGATTCTTGTAGGGATAAGCGATTTATGTTTTGATACAAAGGACATACTTTTGAATTTACTACTTAAAGTGCATCTTTGCAGGATCCTTCGTTGTCCTTAAGAAATTTCATTCGAAATATGTCATCAATGTTACAAAATACATATGGTATCGATGGTATCGATGGGGGCCGTATGACCATTTTGTTGTTTTCTAGGAAACAGCAAAAGCCAATATCCTCGTGTTAATTTCATTTGTGTATATTGGATGCTGGATGACTGGCAGAGGATACTGGATACCCACACTCATTCGATTGGCTTCCTGTTTAACAACGGAAGCCAATTGGTGGTTTTGAAATATTGTCGATGCGGTTCAATGGAGCGATGATTATGTCCGACCACAAGCAAGAGGTACTCTGCACAGTATGGCTATTGCTATGAACACCCATAAACTGTAATTATATTGCCAAAGGCTAACGTATCCTGACAGTGAACTAATCAAATTTTGTTCTGGTGTAATTGAATTCGATGTATGCGGTTCTGTGATGGAAAATTGCGGTGGATGCTATATGAATGCATAGCATAGGCATAGCAATAGTATGTATATAGATACCATTCAGTCAGTTGTGGTATTCAGAAGAAGTCCATCATGTTTACAAAAATATGTATCTTTTCCATCAGCATCAACATCACCATCACCATCACCAACTATTCAATGTCCTTATCGAGAAACTTAATTTACTTCATTGACTAGGATGGGCCCTGAAACAATCTACTAAACTATCGATAGAGTGGAAACACTATGGTATCCCATATACATAGATACGCCAAACAGGAGCAACATACTGCAATTTAAATTTGGATCTATGTATCTCGGGCAACAGTGATATATCGGTCAATGAATGGACTGATAGGATAGCTAATTTAACATTGACCGAAACCACCCCAAAAGAGGCAGGACCTAGGGTGATGGAAATGTTAATCAACCCAAACCACATGAACATGGAAAGGCTGATGGGGACCAGGAAAAAGGAGGTCAGTCAACCCGAATCGCAAACATCCTCGAAAGTGGGGCGACTTGGATGAAGCAAGGTTATGCGAAAGCAGGACCAAGCTACGGGGAAGAGAGCAACGTGACTAGGGGGAAAGAAACCTTACACAAGGAGCAGGCATGTCAGAGTCGACAAGGGTATGAAAACCTATAGGCAGGCGGCGGCAAGCGACCTTCCAATGGGTGTTACCGACATGGGAAGGGACGCGGGATTGGATGCTACTTGACTATCTTCCACTCAATGCCGGAGACATATGTAGGTGTAAGGGACGTAACCTTAGAGCAAGGATTTATCGCAGTAAAATGTGCTAATGAAGAATCCAAGGCACCGTTTTGTGTATCTGTAGCATCTGTAGGGAGGACGACCACCCTTTGGAAGGGAATCAACCTGAAAGTGGATAGACTTTGCATACTCAAAAATGTGGAGAAGATGATCACCTTTGTCTCGGGAGAAACCACGAGCACAGAGATACTCCTGTGTCGCCAGAGTGAATGTGTGACGGACACTTCCAATTGGAAGGTCAGTTGAACAGATAGGTATGGCGATGCAGGGACAGGCGGTGCCAAAGACACGACCTGGCATCCGAGGGAAGAAGCGAGACGGTTTAGCCAAGCAGGTGGAAACTCAACTGCAGGCTGGAAGTCATTCTCGTGAAATTTGAAGGATCATTAGAAAAGATTCAATTTAGGAAGCCATCCGATAAGGCGATAAATGAAGATGAGGTCAACACTAGTCAGGCGGGAGCCGGCCCGTACCGGGACAAACTTAGGATGATTTAATATAGCCTTCACCACAGCAAAGATGCACCACCAGTGTTGAACAGATGCTTTGTGGAGAAGTCGGTTGATATTTCCTTGCTGCAGGAGTCTTAGATCTTCAAAGGAAGGACTAGAGGTCTACCTGAAAGTATTGCCACTTTATACTATGTGCGATCTGGCGAAAGAGTTAGATCTTCTGTACTGGTAAGGCACGGGGTTGTGGTCTAAGTACATCTTCCCATCGTGGGTCGATCTTAACCAACCAACCAACCAAGGCACGGAGTTAAAGCGGTTATGTTGCCGCAACTATGTGCCCCTGACCTTGTCGCTGTGCGAATAGGAGCAGATGCAGGCAGTTTTGGCAGTTTTGTAATGGCATCTGCATGACTCCCTAGAGCCTTGCCCAACAAAAGAGGTAGGGTCTCTGGTGAATGTCTGCTGGGATAGGAGTAAAGATCTAATGATTGGTTTCGATGCTAATGCACATAGTACAACGCCAACTACAGAGAAGAACCTTTATTCGAGTTTGTAGTATGCAAAGAGCTAACTATTGCCCATAGAGGAACAGAACCGACCTTAGTGAATGCGAGATGAAGGGAAGTTACTGACGTGACTCTGTGTAGTAATAGACTGCCTGATAGAATACCAAATTCGAAGATAAGGGATCAGACAATGATGTCATACTACACACCCATCTCATTTGATGTTCGATACGGATCTAGAAGAAAGAAAGATCGAAATTAGGTGAGGATTCCCAAGAGCACGGACAAAGCATAGTTAAATACTAGGAAGTGTTACCGGATACTCTGAAACTTGGGATGTAGAGCCGCAGCTGAAGCATTTACAATCAGCTGCTGCGAATGCATGCCAAGAGGCGTGTACACCTACTTTGGTAGATAAAAAGGACCCCACGCCTTAGCGAACTTAAAATTCTTAAGAAGAAGGTGAGAAAAGCCTTTAATCATGCCATGAGAATCATGGGATGAGTACTCGTATAAGGCAAAGAAAAAAGAGCTAAAAGCAACTCTACGAGTCGTGGAGGGAGTTTTGTTTGAATATGAGGAGCCCATCTGAGGTCAATAGACTTCAGAAAGTTGTCTCAAGTGATCCAGTTTTCAAAGTTGAACTCATTCGTGATAGAACGGCCTTAGCCTTAGCACGACTGGAGTAGTCAGAGCCTACAGAGAGCGCCTGAGTGAGAGACTCTCCGCTGTGCATTCACCATCCACATACGCCAATCATCTGTGGAACCAGTATCGCGACATCATCAAAATAGGGACCACCATA
This sequence comes from Xylota sylvarum, assembly GCA_905220385.1. Taxonomy (NCBI): domain Eukaryota; kingdom Metazoa; phylum Arthropoda; class Insecta; order Diptera; family Syrphidae; genus Xylota; species Xylota sylvarum. The sequence continues at coordinate 11,071,313 of LR999961.1, read as the reverse complement.
GGCTACCAACCACCACCCAAAAAGAGCCCTTGGTATGATGACGAATGTGTGCGTCGGAAAAAGGTCAAAACAAGGGCAGCGAGAGAAGAGTATCGAGCCAGAAGAAGAGAGGAGAAGAATATCCTGCGTAAGAAGAAAAGGGCCCACGCAGTCTCCCAGCTCAAGAGCTCATATCGAAGAATCCCGCGATAGGAACAACATCCGGATGTTTTTTAGGAAAGCCAAGCAACTGGCAGCTGGCTTCAAGACCGCAACGCAGGTTCTTCGAAACAGTGAAGGAAACCTAGTCACCGAAGCACAGGGAATAGTAGATGTGTTTAAGCAGCACTTCCAGCAGCTACTTAAGGTAGAAAGAGTGATAGGGCAAGAAGATAACCCGTATGCGGTCAATAAAGTAGTCATTCCCACTCCTAGTTTTGAAGAGGTCGACTCAGCTACCAAAAGCTGAAGAACTACAAGGCTGCCCGCTCTGACGGTCTACCAGCGGAGCTTTTCAAACATGGTGGTGATGCTTTGGTAGGATGCATGCACCAAGTCATCAACCAAGTATGGGTGGATGAAGTCATGCCCGATGACTGGACTATGAGCTCTATATGCCCCATCTTCAAGAAAGGTCTATGTCTTATAAGAATTACCGAGGCCTATCCATGCTTAATGTCGCATATAAGATCCTATCCAACGTATTGTGTGAACGTGTGAAGCCTTGCTGCAGCACACTAATCGGCACGTACCAGTGTGGCTTCCGGCCAGACAGTTCGACGATCCCAGGCAGAGACTCTTTATGGGTCGGGAGCCCGTTAGATAAGTCAGTACGTTAGCTAACTGCCTCCAGGTGCGCATTTCAAGTCCTTTCTACTTTTGTGTGCCACCTTCCTTTACGGCGTTGTCACTCCGGGTTCGATTCGAAGACTCTACGCTGGTGTACATTCTGTACACGTTGTACAGCTTGTATAGTTCGTCGTTGCATCTCCTCCTCCAAATTCCGTCAACGGAAATGGGATTGAACATTTTACAAAGAATCTTTCTCTCGAAGCGACTGAGGATGACTTAATCCGCATTAGATAAAATCCATGCTTCAGTGCCATTATGGACGACTGGGATGATCAAGGTCTTATGTAGAAGTTGAGACAGACCTATCACAAAGAATTGGCGCTAGCGCCTTCCCTAAACATAAAAGGCGGCTTTAACAACGTGAGCTAAGGAGGCGATACTGACGTAGAAGATAGCATAGACCACTTCCTATCCAGAACTTCCTGGAAAGTAGCTCTTGAGGAATCATCTTAAAATTTATAAAAATCTCGGAATGGTTCAGGGTCTTCCTTTTTCCATTTAGGTTTAATGGAGAACCACGACCAACAGAGGTACACAATGCATCCATTGGAGATCCGATCCGATTAATTTAATGAACGAATTGAAAAGGTCACAGCTCAGCTTATGAAACTCAACCGCCTTTCAAGATTACCTTCTCAGATCACTCTGACCAATGTAATATGGGGCTTCGCTATGTAGTCAATCAACGTAGTACAGATACTTGTTAAGTGGAAAAGTGAGAATCAAAAAGTAGGATTTAGTGTGATTTTTCCTTCTAATTAGCTTCGGATGTCCGGGGTTTAGGGAAGAGGTATTAACACGGAAGGCACTATTTTTTACAAATCTATCCAGCTGCTGGGATACGCAGACAACATCGACATCATCGGTCGCTCCCAGTGCGCCGTGTTAGAGGCTTTTACGGCAATTGAAGAACAGGCGAAACGAGTTGGCTTTGAAGTGAATGAGGACAAAACCAAGTACATGTTGTCAACAAACAAAGAAGCACATGTCCACCGCCTAGGACAGAACGTCACTGTTGGCTACAGTAACTTCGAAGTGGTTAAGGAGTTTACCTACCTCGGAGTAAATATCAACTCCACGAATGACAGAACTTTGATCCTGCCAGTTCTGCTGTATGGAGCCGAGTGTTGGATGATAAGCAGGAAAGCAGAGCAGATACTGAACACTTTCGAAAGCAAAATTCTCCGTCGGATATTCGGTCTCGTATGCGAGGAGGGCGAATGGAGGAGAATATACAACCCCGAACTCTATGAGCTTTACCAAGATGTGGATGTAGTCCAAAAAGCCAAAACACGTCGACTACACTGGGTCGGCCACATACAGCGAATGAACAATAATGCTCCAGCAAAGAGGATCTTCGAATCACAGTCCCTCAGGTTCAAGACGACAAGGATGACCGAATCTCCGTTTTAAGGATCAAGCTATCGCGGATGCCAGAGCTCTTGGTCTCGATAAGTGGATGCAGCGTGCCCGGGATCGAAGAGAGTGGAAGGCTGCTGTGCCTCAGGCACGAGCAGGCCTCTGTTGTTGTATTACAGTACAGCATATGAGGAGTTATTATCCTTGTATGAACTTTCAGTGTAGAAGATTCTATCAGATAGCACCCATAAGATTGGACTCTGAGAATACAAGAACCAAACAGGATGGATAGGGCAGAAGCGGTACGGATAGTAACGCCTAAATCGGACCGTGGGGCGATAGATAAGTTTTCCCCTTACAAGACAGGAGGACCGGATGGTATATTCCCAGCTTTAATGCAATGGGGTGCAGATCTCACTGTACCAAGGCTTAGGGGTATATACGTTACATGCTACATTCTGCAACATGGAGAGAAACAAATGTGGCATGGCCTAGAACTGATTCCTGTGGAAACCTTCTTGTAATTTTATATCCACCTTCGTCCATGTCGAAGAAGAGGATTCTGTCTTCAAAATAACCGGTTGGAAAACGCATTGTCTCCTTTGGTGTACTGGTCAAGTCTGGTGCGTTGCATAACAACGATTCCTCTGAGGAGTTGTCGCCTTTCGGGATTAATATCAGCCTCTTTCATTTCCATTGCAGAGAGAACTTTCCTTCTGTCAGGAATTTTGTACAGAGGTTTAGAAACACCTCTGATTGGGTTTTAATGGCTTCCTTAAGGACGAAATTTGGGATCCCGTCTATTCCTGGAGTTTTATTGCTTCTCATTGAGCCCACTGCTTCCAGGACTTCTGTAGCTGTGAAGGGATAGTTTAGGTTAGGCTTGTCGGTAGGCGAGTGAAAGATTGTGATACCCTACGAGCCCTAATCCCTGCTTCGAGCTTCAGTGTGTAAGGCTGGATGTGCACCGAGGTGTCGGCTTGTTCTAGTACATGCTGAACCTCTTCTGGCCAATTCGCCGGCCTTTTCATTTTCTTGCATGTTTTTATGTCCAGGGATACAGCAGAGATTAACCTTGTGCTGTATTCCAAGAACCTTAAGCTCTTCACGACAGCACTTAACAAGCTTCGATTTTATTTCGACATTTGCCTGGCTGTCGATGAAAAAGATGATACCTTCCTGTGGTATTGCTTTCAACACACACTCACGAGCGGCTATTGTCACTGCTAGGACCTTCGCTTGGAAAACACTGCTGAGATGCCTAAGCTTACGCCATCTGTGAACAATCATATGATCAATTGACTCCTCTTAGATCAAATCTGCTGGTTATTCATATTCAGTGCTCGTACTGACTCTAGTTCTGTGCAGACTCTGGTGCTTTGCATATTGGGTTACACTTCCTGTGAAGTGCGTACTTATCAGTAAACTCAGTGAATCTGAGCAAGATTTAGTCCAATTTCCGTCGAGATTCTTGAATGACCCTATAACCGTAGTATGTCTGGAGAGGTTCTTCCTTAGTCTTGCTGATTCCTTCGTTCCCTTAAAGGCGCTCTTTGTGTCTCATTTTTGAACTTCCTCTGACTGGCCTTACACTGATCCTAGTCTATGATCTATGGTTGGTAGTCTGACATGTTCCCGGTCGGTGGATGCTCTAAATATTCGCGTAAGCAAAATTCGAACTATTGTTGTTCATCACACTTTGGGTCCGCAGCGGTTTGGCTATATTCTTAGCGTAGGCCACATTCGTGCGCGGTCCACTTCATTTGTGCAATACCTGGCGATATGCCCGTACTCAAGGCATTTGAAACATCTTGTAGGTGTGATGGGCTCGCGTATTCTGCACCTAACCCATCCGATCTTTATATGTCCTGCAACGGGTAGTATATTGGTAGCGCCATCCAGCTGTGAGAGTAATAAGGGCGGCTTGTGTTACATCCCTTCTTAGTCTCATGGACTTGATGACATTTTTCATGATGCTTCTTAATGTTGGGAGGTGCTCCCCAATGGCAAGGCATATCACTTGTGTCGTCGTTTCGTTTAAGTCACGTATCTCAACCTTGAGGCTCCATTTGGAGAATTTTAGACATGTTCTCCCTGTATTTGGCATCCACTTCGTCTCTAAACACTGCTCCCTTTACGTCGGCGATTTTAACGCAAAACCAGCAGACTGGGCTAACATAAATCATGTGACACTAATCTCAGATACTAAAGACAGAGGAACCTTCCACTCAAGACTTTGGAACAATGGAAGACTACAACCCAGATCTGTGCTTTGCTTCATCCAATTGCGCCGAATGTGAACGACAAATGTGTAAACGAGTCTTACCTGATTTTCCGCGAATCTGACACCGTCCAATTGTCCTAGAAATCAGGATAATGATTCCATTAGTAAACTCCATCCAGGCAGCCAAGGTGAAACTTTCAGAAGTCGTCAAGAGCAAGGCTTCACCAATATAGGTTTCCGGAGTTAAATGATTGGGCACAATGGACCCGAACTGTGGTCTAAGTAAGCAGTGACATTGTCACAAGGCACCCATTTACCTAACCATAGGCTTCACCAAAGATTTCGAATCCAACGTCCGCTGGATCCCTCCGACTGGCAAGAACTATTGGCATCGTAAGAGCCAGAGCAAAGAAACACATCCCACGTAGTTAGCGAAAAGAAAACGTTGTCTGTTATAAGATTCCCGAATACTTAATATATACAACAATAGGTTCCGACAGGATCGTAGTCGCACTGGCCAGATACTCTCCTTAACAAATTTCATTGAAGATGGCTTTAAAAACAGTCTTAAGACTGGCATTGTATTGTAGGACTGCCAGCGACAGAATAAAAGTCCTAAGTATCTCGAAGTAGAAATTGATAAATTCCTAGCCTTTAAGGAGCACTGTCACAATACCGTAGCCAAGTTGAAAACAAGGAACAAGCTGATTCGAAAGCGAACTGAACCCAGAACACTTCGTAGCCTCTTCAGGTTTATTCAACTGACACGGAGGCTCCGTTTGGTTATACATATATATAATAGTGCACACACAACGAAAATTGATAGCCAACTCCACATTCCAATGTGCCTTGTCTCTGGGAAAATAAGATCCACTCCAACTCAATGGCTCCCAGACTTGAGTAACATCGCCTCACTATCCCTTAGAAGGAAGAATGCACTCCTTAGAGAATTTACAAAAAATTCAAAACAACCCCAACCTTCCACCAATCCTCATATACTCCAACAAAAAGGACTCATATCGGTTGAAATCGCGAAATCCAACGCAGAGAACAGCGGCTATCCTACAGATAAACTTTAACATCCTTGAAGAGTGCAGTACAGCAGTACAATAGTTAACCCTACTGTTCGCGTACCAGGATTCAATCTACACCGACAAACGTGAACACTACGAAATAGGTGAGAACTGAGCATGTCTGCTGCAAAGATTTTCTGTTTAAATGGAGAGCAACAACATGTGGCATGTGACTGTGGGGGTACTTACACTGCAAAGACCTGCTCTCAATATATGCTGTCCTTATACCTCCGCATTCGTTGCTGGACATTGAAGTACTGTCATTTTCCTTTCTGATCGGGTTATCCTCGAATAGGTTTACTTCTGTATCAAAACTGCAAAATTCAGTTTTGTTTCCCATTGAACCGTCATATGAAATCTGCTTTGAAAACCCAGCATCCAGGATGAACAGCACGTATCGCATTTACAATACAAACGACAGTCTTTGCAGCCTGCAAACTGGGGAAAATGCAAAGGCAAAGGGGGCACAGATACAGACGGGGGTAGAACGAAACTCTGTGAACAATCCATGAATCATAGTACTCGTCGTAGTAGGGGGAATTTCAAAACACCTTTTGGTACTCAGGAAACAAACTGGTATACTGGTCCTTGAATGATTCTAATGGGGATTCACCTACAACGTGTATCTACAATGTGTGTCGTGGGATGGCGTCAGAGGAGGGCACCATATAAACGTATTTTCAAACAGTTCTACTGGGAATTCATCCCCATAATACCCCATACCAATGCATACGCCTACCTACCAGCATTCCGATAGAGATGACAACACAGAACATGCCTCCCACGTATAGCCAGTGGATGACAACTTTCCACACAGATACGAACTTAATAACCTGCTCTCCTGGTAGACCGGGGTCAAACTGTTACTTCTCCGCATGTGCGTCTTAGCTTAATAATATTTTATTTCTCATAACATGGTAACATGGAACTGGCATAACAAAGAGTTGAGTTTATCCTGTCGACTCTCTACCTCCCATTTCTGCCTGCCTGATGATAAATATTGGAAATTCAATATTTTTCAAATATTTCCCAGGAGACGACGACAGACATACTTTCTCTAATCGTGTCTGACATTCAACTGAATGTGAAAGTATATGCAAGGATATGCTGCTGTTACCATGAAACATCAGACAACATTGATGCTGCAACATAATTTTTAGTGACCTACCCACCCTCTTCTATCGTCTGCATGTCCTGAACCAACCCCCAAACAACAGTAATAAATGTCTCAAGTGCATGAACTGCATGTAAATACAACTGGGATTCTGAACTCCTTTTCCAGTAAAGGACATTAAGTAAGTATAAGCACGCGGAATTCTAAAAAAAAAGTGTTCAACGAATGTTGGCACCTAACCCAACCTATCATGCATCCTTAGAACTCCAGTAACAATATTCAATAACTGGCCAAATTCCCCACAACAATGGGATGGATCTCAGGAATCCACACAATGTTAGTAAAACCAAAGGATACCTACAGTGGTGACACCGACAATTATGCGGCAAAGCACCATTTCTATGAATGAGTTAACTTACCATTCAACTGGCAGGATACTACTACACGAGTCTCTTCTTAATTTTCCTGTCCGCCTGATATCAGCTGTTGTAAAACAGGATTTCTACCCCAAATGCCGGCTATACTTACCACTAAAATTGAAGCACATGGCCTGGAGCCTGCACCCAATATCTTCGCATGCAATCGAATGGCATATCCTTCACTTGCCATTCGCCTCTAGCATTAACAAACATTCCAAAGAGTTGTGTCGTAATTTTTAAAGGAAAACTAACGACCATCATGAGCAAGGACCTCCTTGTTGTGTGAACGCATAGCGACTGGCTTGTCCAGCACATTGGTTCATGAAATCCAGTAGAACCTGCTGACATCCGCTGTAAATACTCTCTCAACTCTCTTTTCATGGTGAATTCAATGGGAAGTATGTAGGAATATCATGCTGCTATTACCATCCTCTCTTGTGTCCTGCCGAAGGATGTATTCAGCCTGAAAAAAGGCGCGCTTTTGATTGTGATTTTTCATGATAGCCTGCTATAGGCAACAGTAATAGAGGGTCTGTATGTTCAAAACAAAACCAAAAGGGTTGCCTCCTGGTCAGCGTTCATCAAGAGTAATAGCTGTTCAAGGTTGAGTTTCCATGGTGTCATACCATATGGCATAGCCGTATGGACATAAAGTAAGGAAGGTTAAGGATAGCGTGTTCGACAAGGTCATCAGATAGACTTTTTTTTAGCAGAAAGGTGCGCACAAGTTTTCGTCAAATCAAGTACCATCCAGCGAGTGGATAATTGCTATCCACTGGTACCGGTGGATGATGTTGTACACAAAGGACCTTCACCTTCACGAGTGCTCTGACTCACGCGACTTTACGTTAATTTCCGTCAGCGTTCTATCTGGTCAAAATAACCTCATCAAACACAGTAAAGTCCACTATTGACGTGATGGGTTAGCAGAAAGATACGTAGGTTCTGCTCGGCGAGGAGTGCACCACAGAACAGGTAGTAACGCCATTTCTGTGTGAAGTTTCGGATGGTTTCCGTTAGGGGTTCACCTTAGTAAAACGTTCCTAGCAAGTCCAACCACTGCAAAGTCCACAATAGGAGTGATGGGTGAGCAGAAGGATACGTAGATACTCCTCAGATAGTAACGCCATTTGTGTTTGAATTTTTGGTTGGATTTCATTAGTAACGTTCCTAACAAGTCCAACCACCGCAAAGTCCACAATAGGCGTGATGGGTGAGCAGAAGGATACGTAGATATTGCTCAGATAGTAACGCCATTTCTGTGTGAATTTCTTGTTGGTTTCCGTTAGGGGTTCACCTTAGTAAAACGTTCCCAGCAAGTCCAACCACTGCAAAGTCCACAAGTGGCATGATGGGCGAACAGAAGGATACGTAGATACTCCTCAGATAGTAACGCCATTTCTGAGTGAAGTTTTGGATGGTTTCCGTTAGGGGTTCACCTTAGTAAAACGTTCCTAGCAAGTCCAACCACTGCAAAGTCCACAATAGGCGTGATGGGTGAGCAGAAGGATACGTAGATACTCCTCAGATAGTAACGCCATTTGTGTTTGAATTTTTGGTTGGATTTCATTAGTAACGTTCCTAACAAGTCCAACCACCGCAAAGTCCACAATAGGCGTGATGGGTGAGCAGAAGGATACGTAGATATTGCTCAGATAGTAACGCCATTTCTGTGTGAATTTCTTGTTGGTTTCCGTTAGGGGTTCACCTTAGTAAAACGTTCCCAGCAAGTCCAACCACTGCAAAGTCCACAAGTGGCATGATGGGCGAACAGAAGGATACGTAGATACTCCTCAGATAGTAACGCCATTTCTGTGTGAATTTTTGGTTGGTTTCCGTTAGGGGTTCACCTTAGTAAAACGTTCCTAACAAGTCCAACCACTGCAAAGTCCACAAGTGGCATGATGGGCGAACAGAAGGATACGTAGATACTCCTCAGATAGTAACGCCATTTCTGAGTGAAGTTTTGGATGGTTTCCGTTAGGGGTTCACCTTAGTAAAACGTTCCTAACAAGTCCAACCACCGCAAAGTCCACAATAGGCGTGATGGGTGAGCAGAAGGATACGTAGATATTGCTCAGATAGTAACGCCATTTCTGTGTGAATTTCTTGTTGGTTTCCGTTAGGGGTTCACCTTAGTAAAACGTTCCCAGCAAGTCCAACCACTGCAAAGTCCACAAGTGGCATGATGGGCGAACAGAAGGATACGTAGATACTCCTCAGATAGTAACGCCATTTCTGAGTGAAGTTTTGGATGGTTTCCGTTAGGGGTTCACCTTAGTAAAACGTTCCTAGCAAGTCCAACCACTGCAAAGTCCACAATAGGCGTGATGGGTGAGCAGAAGGATACGTAGATACTCCTCAGATAGTAACGCCATTTGTGTTTGAATTTTTGGTTGGATTTCATTAGTAACGTTCCTAACAAGTCCAACCACCGCAAAGTCCACAATAGGCGTGATGGGTGAGCAGAAGGATACGTAGATACTCCTCAGATAGTAACGCCATTTCTGAGTGAAGTTTTGGATGGTTTCCGTTAGGGGTTCACCTTAGTAAAACGTTCCTAACAAGTCCAACCACTGCAAAGTCCACAAGTGGCATGATGGGCGAACAGAAGGATACGTAGATACTCCTCAGATAGTAACGCCATTTCTGTGTGAATTTTTGGTTGGTTTCCGTTAGGGGTTCACCTTAGTAAAACGTTCCTAACAAGTCCAACCACTGCAAAGTCCACAAGTGGCATGATGGGCGAACAGAAGGATACGTAGATACTCCTCAGATAGTAACGCCATTTCTGAGTGAAGTTTTGGATGGTTTCCGTTAGGGGTTCACCTTAGTAAAACGTTCCTAACAAGTCCAACCACTGCAAAGTCCACAAGTGGCATGATGGGCGAACAGAAGGATACGTAGATACTCCTCAGATAGTAACGCCATTTCTGTGTGAATTTTTGGTTGCTTTCCGTTAGGGGTTCACCTTAGTAAAACGTTCCTAACAAGTCCAACCACTGCAAAGTCCACAAGTGGCATGATGGGCAAACAGAAGGATACGTAGATACTGCTCAGATAGTAACGCCATTTGTGTTTGAATTTCTTGTTGGTTTCCGCTGGGGTTCACCTTAGTAAAACGTTCCTAACAAGTCCAACCACTGCAAAGTCCACAAGTGGCATGATAGGCGAACAGAAGGATACGTAGATACTGCTCAGATAGTAACGCCATTTGTGTTTGAATTTTTGGTTGGTTTCCGTTAGTAAAACGGTTCAAAAGTTCACCGTTGGCGTGATGGGTGTCCTACGTATCCCAGGTACTGTTGAGCAAGGACTGCACCCTCGTGCTTTCAATTCCATTCTTCAGTCCCAATTGCCTCGGTAATATTGGGACTATATGCAGAATCCGTCGAAACATAGAAGAGTGTGCCCCGTTGTCATATACTGTTTGCTGGGCGAGCAGGAGAAGATAGCAGCAAACCTAACAGCTGAAGCGATTGAAATATATTGAAACCCACCCCAACGGGATGTATCCACTGTAGAATGGGGGCGAGAGAGTTTTGTCGTCTGCAAACCGTATACAGATGGAATGTAAGCAGAATGAGCAAGGACATGCGTGTTATCAACATGAGTTCTCTTCTTCTGATAGAAGGTAGTTTCGTTGCCAGTTAAGATAATGAAACAAACGTGTAGGGTAACTGCAGAACTTTCTGAGCACCGAGTAACTTGCGGAATGTATTTCGCCAGTAAAACGTTGTTTACTTCACCGAACCGGCACAGATGGTTTCATTTCATATTTTACAAGACGAGGAGTGTGTCTGTATCCAGCAAGGGAGCAGGGATATCCTATTACCAAACACGCTCTGACCAACCCTCATAAACATGTTAACTTTCCAAAATTTGTATCACTTCAGGAGACCATGAAGAGAAAGCAGGCGGCGCCGTCTATGGCGAGTTAATCAAAACCGGGATGTTTCCCCACCTCCCAACCAAAAGGAGGTAAATAGATACATGCATGTGCATACATGAGAGAGATTTTATATTTGAATACACAGAGGTGAAATAAATAAATACTTGTAGCTTGGTGGGGTACACACATGTCCTTCGTAAATAAATCAGACTCTAGAAGATGGTTGCAGAAATGTCTGTCCACCCAATACTTCATGTAATGTGTGACACAATTATTCATGACTGGTGTGTTCTATTTTCAATTAACATGAAGTGGGGCTTATTTATTAGGTCTAGACATGGTTCCAGTGTTTGTTTCGTCATATACCATTACCATGTCCATTAGAAGAGAAATAGGTCGAACCGGCATATAGTGGTTTGCTTGAAAACAGAGATGATACTTTCTGCAAGTTTTCGTAACCAGGCAATCAGCAATAGACACAGTGTGCCTGTTACCGCACATCCCTGGTATTTCATGATGAAGCAGGGTTACGCGCCTGCAAATTTTCTAAAGGATACCAGCTGAACAAGTGTTTATTCCTCATCGTGCCAGTCACTTTTCGTATCTGGATGGAGCAGGACCTGTGTAATATTTGAGAACGAGATGCTGTGAACTTACTTACGTTTGAAAAATTAAAAATCTTGTTTTGAAATATTGCTACCAGCTGACCATGAATGGGAAGGCAGCTGAAATAGGATACAGAAATGTATACTCTGTGCAGAAATGGTTTCATACACATCCTTGTCTTGGGGTATTATCATACTTGTTCAGCTTGCATGGGGAAGGCGTCCACATTTTTATTACTGGGGCTAGGTCAGTGGTATTTCAGACACATGTGGGGAAGGATTCGTACGTTTGATTGTTCGAAGAGAGTTGTGGCAAAGAAATGAAGGAAATCTGATGAAGGGATGCGAGTTTCTGCTGAATTGTGGGTAATTATTGTAGAACCAAACGTGCAAATGGACTAACTGTGGGACAAATACCACATTTGTAAGGACTTTTTTTCTTTCAATATTTGAGAACTAGAATTCAGTCTTTGTATGTTTGCTAGGTCTGACCTAGCTAGAAGAAGACCTCATGCCGCACAGGTGGACGGAAACCTCAAGCAACTGGATGTGTGCAAGTAGATCCATTAAGTTAGCAGGCTAATTGAAGCGATGTATTAATTGAAACCCAGATCCACACCGAACTGTAGCGTTAACTAAGTATGTAAGTAAGAGAGAGAGCCAAGAAGAAAGTGGCGAGAGCAGCAAGACCCGAAGAAACTATCGTAATCTTGAAAACTGGAGATACGTCCTACGCTAACATATTCTCAAAATGATGAGAGCGAACCCTGACCTCAAGGAATTTGGAGGAAACGTTAATATGATCAAGCCAAGGGTGAGCTACTTATATGTCCAAAATTCTCCAATCAGAAGCGAAGTGGCGAAAACGTTGTGCCAACGAGTAACGTTCGAAATCCGCGACCTACCTGTATCGCGACCTGTAGATGATGAAGCGACAAGATCCCAACAGCAGCGAGCATCACAAAGGATATGTAGTGATTGGGAGAATGATTAAAAGAACCAACTACGTTATAATGATTAATTTTTTAATTCAAACTTAACACATTTTTAATTCAATTGCCATTACGAAAAAAATACTTTCAAATTGTCAGTGTGCTATAATACGACCATACGGGTAGAGCGACGCGCGCAGACTGAGCACACAAGGGGAACACCTGCCACGTAGTTTAATGAAAATTTTTTCCTTCCTTCAGTTTACGGTGCACAGTTAACTGTTGTCCGTCGCCTGATGTGCGACCGTGTTTTTGGTTGCTTGTCGTTTGATCTGATAATAGAAGCCCAAAAAAGGGGAAACGATTTTTTATTTTTCCTTCAGCAGGGTTACTGTTGTTCGTCGCCTGATGTGCACTGAGTTTGGTTGGTTGTCGTCTGATATTATGACAGAAGCGAAAAACGTGATCGCCACAGATACTATTAAATCCATGAGAATGACAAGGAACGGAACACAAACTGACCTTATCAAGCTCCCAGCAGACGAGGCAAACAAAATCATCGCTACAGAACGCTTAAAGATAGGATGGGTTAGATGCAGAGTGCGCGAGCTCATTTCGCCAACAAGATGCTTCAAGTCCCTTGAGTGTGGACACATTGCTAGGATAAAATTTTCACACTTCGTCAGATCCTGCCGATCGATACCCACCATCTTTTCATCGATTTTAAGGCCGCATATGACAGTATTTATAGAGACGAGTTATACAGTGTCATGTCGGGTCTCGTCAGATTGTGCAGAATGACGATGGAGAACTCTCGCTGCTCCGTCAAGGTGTAGGTCAAAACAGGATCGACAGCTATAACTTTAAGGTCCTGCTTTATGGCGCTGACGCTTGGACTTTGTCTAAAGTGGATGAAGTATAGGTATACGAGCTTTACAGCGACATAAAACTGCGCATCAGTCGTTTCAGATGGCTACGACATGTAGAGCGAATGGACACAAACTCTCCGGCCCGTAGAATCTTCAAACCCGGAGGGAGATCGCAGAACATTACAGCCTGTGTCTTTTTTTGATTCAAAATGACATCTTTTTGCTACTGACCTGAGAAGGCAGTTCGGCCAGCACTTCTTGCTGAGATTAAGTAGAGAATCCCTTCCATTCCTCGAAAAGACCAAAGGAATGGTAGTGCGACATAGTGTGGGGAAGGTCATGACCAAGGGAGCTGAGGAAATAGAACCCCATGATGATGGAAGCGATAGAAGTAAACCTGCATCACAGTAGGACTGCGTCGACGTGCTTGGCGGCATTCTGCGAACTATGCTGCAAAAGGCTCCAGCTAAGGTTATATACAGGATCAGGGAAATTTTTATAAGTTGTCTAAGGTTAGACTACGTACCTATGGAGGGAAGTGTGGTTAGCATTTATACCCAAGGCAGGTAAACCAGGCCCATTTCGTCATTTCTATGTAGTAGGCAGATTTCACCATAAGGAATTCGCACTTGTTGCCTGTTTAGATATTGAAGTGGGCTTTCAATAACGTAAGAGGGGAGTCAATTAAAAGTGCTCTGTCGAGCATAGCATTACCAATTGGCTTTGCTTTGTTTCAGTGGCTTCCTTAAGGACGAGGTTTGGGATATCGTCCATTCCTGCATGGATGCGTCGCAACCTCCAGTAAGGGAAGTTGCCACTTGTTTGGCCTGTTCTTCAGCTGTGCCACTTGGAGTTTCCATGTAGCTCAGCCAATACTCGAGCACTTCTCTATCAAGATTGTTACTTCTCCAGCTCAACTTTTATACCTTTTCAGTGGCTTTCTGAAAACGTCTTGGTTCTGTTGTTTCAAATATGATGGCCCGATGATTTCTGTTTGTATACAGATCGGAGACATGAAATTTTGTTCTCGCTATCCATCTAGTGGCGAAAGTTAGATCTATGATGGAGCTAGATCAGCTGTTATTGCTGCTGTGTCTTTGTTTCCCTGGTACTAGGTCAAGGCTAGATAACGCATCCAGCAATGTTTCGGCTCTGTGGTCTTTCCAAGCAGTGAGACCATGCGAAGGTTGACACAGACCTTATAGAAATTCCACAACGCTTGGTTCCATATTTATAATTATTCCAACTTTAAAACCTCGTTGTCCCACTGTTTGTCACTTGGAATGGGCAAATTCATGAAATAGTCTCCCTACGAGGAGGATACGGTTATTTATGATAATTTGTAAAAGTACCTCTCTCTGGGGCTAATTTGACAAAGTAACAGGAATTGTCGAATAAATAAATTCGTCAATAAAATTCGCCAGGACGCGCGTCCTCACAAAACATAATAATTGTGTCAAATATTTTCAGCGACTATTAGGTGCACAGAATAAATTGAATGTATCTCGTATCTGATTTTGTAATTCCGCTCTATTTGCCCCAATAAATGTACAGCAGTCTCTCAACCCAGGTAGATACATATCTAGACATGTAGGTATGTATCGATTTGCTTTTATAATGGTTTTATGACTGAGTACTGTGCAGAATGCTGCACAGGACATGTTTGAAAGCAAAGTTCCCCATTGTACCTATGTCAATGGCAATGAATTTGCTTTCCAACAAGTTGAGAGCAACCAAAGTGGTTGTTCACATGTTCATGGGAGCACAGTTGACTCATATGTATTTGCTACACAGAGAAGGACGAATGACGTATAGCTACATAAAATCACCCACCACCCACCACCCACTAGGACTACATTCTCATGGAGAGGCTGGATGATGATGTCAATTCAAAAGGGAAGATATACTTCCTTTCAAGATACTATTTGACAAATCTCAGCATTTCGAAGATACCTCCTAAACGAACTGCTATCCTGGTATATCGGGGTCAAACTGTTCCTTGTCCGCATGTGCGTACAAGCGGAATGTGTCTTTCGGGGAATTCATAACGAGAATAATAACTTTTATTAGTACCATCCGCAGGGATGAAAAAAGGAAATGATTCCTTAACAAATCTATGCATACCTCAGTGTACTCTTCTCTATCTCTCTTGGCATCCTGATGGAATATTTCGAAATTCAACTTTCGTAAACATCCGAAAGAAGCACCGGAACAGTCCTCCTCGAAATGTCTTTGCAATCCAACTGATGGGAGTCAGTTTGCATTACTAAATGTAATGCAAAGGATTTCACGTACATCGATGGGTATGTTGCACGAGGGGAAGTAGAGTCTGTATACATTTCGCAGTGTCAGCCACACTCCCCCTCATGGTGTCTTAGTAACCATCAAACGTAGTACAACATTGATGCAGTAATGTTCGTAAACATCCGAAACAAGCAGCGGAACAGTCCTCCTCGAAATGTCTTTGCAATTCAACTGATGGGAGCCAGTTTGGATTACTAAATGTCCTCCAAAGTATTTCACGTACATCGATGGGTATGTTGCACGAGGGGAAGTAGAGTCTGTATACATTTCGCAGTGTCAGCCACACTCCCCCTCATGGTGTCTTAGTAACCATCAAACGTAGTACAACATTGATGCAGTAATGTTCGTAAACATCCGAAACAAGCAGCAGAACAGTCCTACTCGAAATGTCTTTGCAATTCAACTGATGGGAGCCAGTTTGGATTACTAAATGTCCTCCAAAGTATTTCACGTACATCGATGGGTATGTTGCACGAGGGGAAGTAGAGTCTGTATACATTTCGCAGTGTCAGCCACACTCCCCCTCATGGTGTCTTAGTAACCATCAAACGTAGTACAACATTGATGCAGTAATGTTCGTAAACATCCGAAACAAGCAGCGGAACAGTCCTCCTCGAAATGTCTTTGCAATTCAACTGATGGGAGCCAGTTTGGATTACTAAATGTCCTCCAAAGTATTTCACGTACATCGATGGGTATGCTGCACGAGGGGAAGTAGAGTCTGTATACATTTCGTAGTGTCAGCCACACTCCCCCTCATGGTGTCTTAGTAACCATCAAACGTAGTACAACATTGATGCAGTAATGTTCGTAAACATCCGAAACAAGCAGCGGAACAGTCCTCCTCGAAATGTCTTTGCAATTCAACTGATGGGAGCCAGTTTGGATTACTAAATGTCCTCCAAAGTATTTCACGTACATCGATGGGTATGCTGCACGAGGGGAAGTAGAGTCTGTATACATTTCGTAGTGTCAGCCACACTCCCCCTCATGGTGTCTTAGTAACCATCAAACGTAGTACAACATTGATGCAGTAATGTTCGTAAACATCCGAAACAAGCAGCGGAACAGTCCTCCTCGAAATGTCTTTGCAATTCAACTGATGGGAGCCAGTTTGGATTACTAAATGTCCTCCAAAGTATTTCACGTACATCGATGGGTATGCTGCACGAGGGGAAGTAGAGTCTGTATACATTTCGCAGTGTCAGCCACACTCCCCCTCATGGTGTCTTAGTAACCATCAAACGTAGTACAACATTGATGCAGTAATGTTCGTAAACATCCGAAACAAGCAGCGGAACAGTCCTCCTCGAAATGTCTTTGCAATTCAACTGATGGGAGCCAGTTTGGATTACTAAATGTCCTCCAAAGTATTTCACGTACATCGATGGGTATGTTGCACGAGGGGAAGTAGAGTCTGTATACATTTCGCAGTGTCAGCCACACTCCCCCTCATGGTGTCTTAGTAACCATCAAACGTAGTACAACATTGATGCAGTAATGTTCGTAAACATCCGAAACAAGCAGCAGAACAGTCCTACTCGAAATGTCTTTGCAATTCAACTGATGGGAGCCAGTTTGGATTACTAAATGTCCTCCAAAGTATTTCACGTACATCGATGGGTATGTTGCACGAGGGGAAGTAGAGTCTGTATACATTTCGCAGTGTCAGCCACACTCCCCCTCATGGTGTCTTAGTAACCATCAAACGTAGTACAACATTGATGCAGTAATGTTCGTAAACATCCGAAACAAGCAGCGGAACAGTCCTCCTCGAAATGTCTTTGCAATTCAACTGATGGGAGCCAGTTTGGATTACTAAATGTCCTCCAAAGTATTTCACGTACATCGATGGGTATGTTGCACGAGGGGAAGTAGAGTCTGTATACATTTCGTAGTGTCAGCCACACTCCCCCTCATGGTGTCTTAGTAACCATCAAACGTAGTACAACATTGATGCAGTAATGTTCGTAAACATCCGAAACAAGCAGCGGAACAGTCCTCCTCGAAATGTCTTTGCAATTCAACTGATGGGAGCCAGTTTGGATTACTAAATGTCCTCCAAAGTATTTCACGTACATCGATGGGTATGCTGCACGAGGGGAAGTAGAGTCTGTATACATTTCGTAGTGTCAGCCACACTCCCCCTCATGGTGTCTTAGTAACCATCAAACGTAGTACAACATTGATGCAGTAATGTTCGTAAACATCCGAAACAAGCAGCGGAACAGTCCTCCTCGAAATGTCTTTGCAATTCAACTGATGGGAGCCAGTTTGGATTACTAAATGTCCTCCAAAGTATTTCACGTACATCGATGGGTATGCTGCACGAGGGGAAGTAGAGTCTGTATACATTTCGTAGTGTCAGCCACACTCCCCCTCATGGTGTCTTAGTAACCATCAAACGTAGTACAACATTGATGCAGTAATGTTCGTAAACATCCGAAACAAGCAGCGGAACTGTCCTCCTCGAAATGTCTTTGCAATTCAACTGATGGGAGCCAGTTTGGATTACTAAATGTCCTCCAAGGTATTTCACGTACATCGATGGGTATGCTGCACGAGGGGAAGTAGAGTCTGTATACATTTCGTAGTGTCAGCCACACTCCCCCTCATGGTGTCTTAGTAACCATCAAACGTAGTACAATATTGATGCACTAATGCTCGTAAACATCCGAAACAATCAGCAGAACAGTCCTCCTCGAAATATCTTTGCAATTCAACTGATGGGAGCCACTTTGGATTACTAAATGTATTGCAAAGGATTTCACGTACATCGATGGGTATGTTGCACGAGGGGAAGTAGAGTCTGTATACATTTCGCAGTGTCAGCCACACTCCCCCTCATGGTGTCTTAGTAACCATCAAACGTAGTACAACATTGATGCAGTAATGTTCGTAAACATCCGAAACAAGCAGCGGAACAGTCCTCCTCGAAATGTCTTTGCAATCCAACTGATGGGAGCCAGTTTGGATTACTAAATGTATTGCAAAGGATTTCACGTACATCGATGGGTATGTTGCACGAGGGGAAGAAGAGTCTGTATACATTTCGCAGTGTCAGCCACACTCCCCCTCATGGTGTCTTAGTAACCATCAAACGTAGTACAACATTGATGCAGTAATGTTCGTAAACATCCGAAACAAGCAGCGGAACAGTCCTCCTCGAAATGTCTTTGCAATCCAACTGATGGGAGCCAGTTTGGATTACTAAATGTATTGCAAAGGATTTCACGTACATCGATGGGTATGTTGCACGAGGGGAAGTAGAGTCTGTATACATTTCGCAGTGTCAGCCACACTCCCCCTCATGGTGTCTTAGTAACCATCAAACGTAGTACAACATTGATGCAGTAATGTTCGTAAACATCCGAAACAAGCAGCGGAACAGTCCTCCTCGAAATGTCTTTGCAATCCAACTGATGGGAGCCAGTTTGGATTACTAAATGTATTGCAAAGGATTTCACGTACATCGATGGGTATGTTGCACGAGGGGAAGAAGAGTCTGTATACATTTCGCAGTGTCAGCCACACTCCCCCTCATGGTGTCTTAGTAACCATCAAACGTAGTACAACATTGATGCAGTAATGTTCGTAAACATCCGAAACAAGCAGCGGAACAGTCCTCCTCGAAATGTCTTTGCAATTCAACTGATGGGAGCCAGTTTGGATTACTAAATGTCCTCCAAAGTATTTCACGTACATCGATGGGTATGCTGCACGAGGGGAAGTAGAGTCTGTATACATTTCGTAGTGTCAGCCACACTCCCCCTCATGGTGTCTTAGTAACCATCAAACGTAGTACAACATTGATGCAGTAATGTTCGTAAACATCCGAAACAAGCAGCGGAACAGTCCTCCTCGAAATGTCTTTGCAATCCAACTGATGGGAGTCAGTTTGCATTACTAAATGTAATGCAAAGGATTTCACGTACATCGATGGGTATGTTGCACGAGGGGAAGTAGAGTCTGTATACATTTCGCAGTGTCAGCCACACTCCCCCTCATGGTGTCTTAGTAACAATCAAACGTAGTACAACATTGATGCAGTAATGTTCGTAAACATCCGAAACAAGCAGCGGAACAGTCCTCCTCGAAATGTCTTTGCAATTCAACTGATGGGAGCCAGTTTGGATTACTAAATGTCCTCCAAAGTATTTCACGTACATCGATGGGTATGTTGCACGAGGGGAAGTAGAGTCTGTATACATTTCGTAGTGTCAGCCACACTCCCCCTCATGGTGTCTTAGTAACAATCAAACGTAGTACAATATTGATGCACTAATGCTCGTAAACATCCGAAACAATCAGCAGAACAGTCCTCCTCGAAATATCTTTGCAATTCAACTGATGGGAGCCACTTTGGATTACTAAATGTATTGCAAAGGATTTCACGTACATCGATGGGTATGTTGCACGAGGGGAAGTAGAGTCTGTATACATTTCGTAGTGTCAGCCACACTCCCCCTCATGGTGTCTTAGTAACCATCAAACGTAGTACAACATTGATGCAGTAATGTTCGTAAACATCCGAAACAAGCAGCGGAACAGTCCTCCTCGAAATGTCTTTGCAATCCAACTGATGGGAGTCAGTTTGCATTACTAAATGTAATGCAAAGGATTTCACGTACATCGATGGGTATGTTGCACGAGGGGAAGTAGAGTCTGTATACATTTCGCAGTGTCAGCCACACTCCCCCTCATGGTGTCTTAGTAACAATCAAACGTAGTACAACATTGATGCAGTAATGTTCGTAAACATCCGAAACAAGCAGCGGAACAGTCCTCCTCGAAATGTCTTTGCAATTCAACTGATGGGAGCCAGTTTGGATTACTAAATGTCCTCCAAAGTATTTCACGTACATCGATGGGTATGCTGCACGAGGGGAAGTAGAGTCTGTATACATTTCGTAGTGTCAGCCACACTCCCCCTCATGGTGTCTTAGTAACCATCAAACGTAGTACAACATTGATGCAGTAATGTTCGTAAACATCCGAAACAAGCAGCGGAACAGTCCTCCTCGAAATGTCTTTGCAATTCAACTGATGGGAGCCAGTTTGGATTACTAAATGTCCTCCAAAGTATTTCACGTACATCGATGGGTATGCTGCACGAGGGGAAGTAGAGTCTGTATACATTTCGTAGTGTCAGCCACACTCCCCCTCATGGTGTCTTAGTAACCATCAAACGTAGTACAACATTGATGCAGTAATGTTCGTAAACATCCGAAACAAGCAGCGGAACAGTCCTCCTCGAAATGTCTTTGCAATTCAACTGATGGGAGCCAGTTTGGATTACTAAATGTCCTCCAAAGTATTTCACGTACATCGATGGGTATGCTGCACGAGGGGAAGTAGAGTCTGTATACATTTCGTAGTGTCAGCCACACTCCCCCTCATGGTGTCTTAGTAACCATCAAACGTAGTACAACATTGATGCAGTAATGTTCGTAAACATCCGAAACAAGCAGCGGAACAGTCCTCCTCGAAATGTCTTTGCAATCCAACTGATGGGAGTCAGTTTGCATTACTAAATGTAATGCAAAGGATTTCACGTACATCGATGGGTATGTTGCACGAGGGGAAGTAGAGTCTGTATACATTTCGCAGTGTCAGCCACACTCCCCCTCATGGTGTCTTAGTAACCATCAAACGTAGTACAACATTGATGCAGTAATGTTCGTAAACATCCGAAACAAGCAGCGGAACTGTCCTCCTCGAAATGTCTTTGCAATCCAACTGATGGGAGCCAGTTTGGATTACTAAATGTATTGCAAAGGATTTCACGTACATCGATGGGTATGTTGCACGAGGGGAAGTAGAGTCTGTATACATTTCATAGTGTCAGCCACACTCCCCCTCATGGTGTCCAAGTAACCATCAAACGTAGTACAACATTGATGCAGTAATGTTCGTAAACATCCGAAACAAGCAGCGGAACTGTCCTCCTCGAAATGTCTTTGCAATCCAACTGATGGGAGCCAGTTTGGATTACTAAATGTATTGCAAAGGATTTCACGTACATCGATGGGTATGTTGCACGAGGGGAAGTAGAGTCTGTATACATTTCGCAGTGTCAGCCACACTCCCCCTCATGGTGTCTTAGTAACCATCAAACGTAGTACAACATTGATGCAGTAATGTTCGTAAACATCCGAAACAAGCAGCGGAACAGTCCTCCTCGAAATGTCTTTGCAATCCAACTGATGGGAGTCAGTTTGCATTACTAAATGTAATGCAAAGGATTTCACGTACATCGATGGGTATGTTGCACGAGGGGAAGTAGAGTCTGTATACATTTCGCAGTGTCAGCCACACTCCCCCTCATGGTGTCTTAGTAACCATCAAACGTAGTACAACATTGATGCAGTAATGTTCGTAAACATCCGAAACAAGCAGCGGAACAGTCCTCCTCGAAATGTCTTTGCAATCCAACTGATGGGAGCCAGTTTGGATTACTAAATGTATTGCAAAGGATTTCACGTACATCGATGGGTATGTTGCACGAGGGGAAGTAGAGTCTGTATACATTTCGTAGTGTCAGCCACACTCCCCCTCATGGTGTCTTAGTAACCGTCAAACGTAGTACAATATTGATGCAGTAATGTTCGTAAACATCCGAAACAAGCAGCGGAACAGTCCTCCTCGAAATGTCTTTGCAATTCAACTGATGGGAGCCAGTTTGGATTACTAAATGTCCTCCAAAGTATTTCACGTACATCGATGGGTATGCTGCACGAGGGGAAGTAGAGTCTGTATACATTTCGTAGTGTCAGCCACACTCCCCCTCATGGTGTCTTAGTAACCATCAAACGTAGTACAATATTGATGCACTAATGCTCGTAAACATCCGAAACAATCAGCAGAACAGTCCTCCTCGAAATATCTTTGCAATTCAACTGATGGGAGCCACTTTGGATTACTAAATGTATTGCAAAGGATTTCACGTACATCGATGGGTATGTTGCACGAGGGGAAGTAGAGTCTGTATACATTTCGCAGTGTCAGCCACACTCCCCCTCATGGTGTCTTAGTAACCATCAAACGTAGTACAACATTGATGCAGTAATGTTCGTAAACATCCGAAACAAGCAGCGGAACAGTCCTCCTCGAAATGTCTTTGCAATTCAACTGATGGGAGCCAGTTTGGATTACTAAATGTCCTCCAAAGTATTTCACGTACATCGATGGGTATGCTGCACGAGGGGAAGTAGAGTCTGTATACATTTCGTAGTGTCAGCCACACTCCCCCTCATGGTGTCTTAGTAACCATCAAACGTAGTACAACATTGATGCAGTAATGTTCGTAAACATCCGAAACAAGCAGCGGAACAGTCCTCCTCGAAATGTCTTTGCAATTCAACTGATGGGAGCCAGTTTGGATTACTAAATGTCCTCCAAAGTATTTCACGTACATCGATGGGTATGTTGCACGAGGGGAAGTAGAGTCTGTATACATTTCGTAGTGTCAGCCACACTCCCCCTCATGGTGTCTTAGTAACCATAAAACGTAGTACAACATTGATGCAGTAATGTTCGTAAACATCCGAAACAAGCAGCGGAACAGTCCTCCTCGAAATGTCTTTGCAATTCAACTGATGGGAGCCAGTTTGGATTACTAAATGTCCTCCAAAGTATTTCACGTACATCGATGGGTATGTTGCACGAGGGGAAGTAGAGTCTGTATACATTTCGTAGTGTCAGCCACACTCCCCCTCATGGTGTCTTAGTAACAATCAAACGTAGTACAATATTGATGCAGTAATGCTCGTAAACATCCGAAACAAGCAGCGGAACAGTCCTCCTCGAAATATCTTTGCAATTCAACTGATGGGAGCCACTTTGGATTACTAAATGTCCTCCAAAGTATTTCACGTACATCGATGGGTATGCTGCACGAGGGGAAGTAGAGTCTGTATACATTTCGTAGTGTCAGCCACACTCCCCCTCATGGTGTCTTAGTAACAATCAAACGTAGTACAATATTGATGCACTAATGCTCGTAAACATCCGAAACAATCAGCAGAACAGTCCTCCTCGAAATATCTTTGCAATTCAACTGATGGGAGCCACTTTGGATTACTAAATGTATTGCAAAGGATTTCACGTACATCGATGGGTATGTTGCACGAGGGGAAGTAGAGTCTGTATACATTTCGCAGTGTCAGCCACACTCCCCCTCATGGTGTCTTAGTAACCATCAAACGTAGTACAACATTGATGCAGTAATGTTCGTAAACATCCGAAACAAGCAGCGGAACTGTCCTCCTCGAAATGTCTTTGCAATCCAACTGATGGGAGCCAGTTTGGATTACTAAATGTATTGCAAAGGATTTCACGTACATCGATGGGTATGTTGCACGAGGGGAAGTAGAGTCTGTATACATTTCGCAGTGTCAGCCACACTCCCCCTCATGGTGTCTTAGTAACCGTCAAACGTAGTACAACATTGATGCAGTAATGTTCGTAAACATCCGAAACAAGCAGCGGAACAGTCCTCCTCGAAATGTCTTTGCAATTCAACTGATGGGAGCCAGTTTGGATTACTAAATGTCCTCCAAAGTATTTCACGTACATCGATGGGTATGCTGCACGAGGGGAAGTAGAGTCTGTATACATTTCGTAGTGTCAGCCACACTCCCCCTCATGGTGTCTTAGTAACCATCAAACGTAGTACAACATTGATGCAGTAATGTTCGTAAACTTCCGAAACAAGCAGCGGAACAGTCCTCCTCGAAATGTCTTTGCAATTCAACTGATGGGAGCCAGTTTGGATTACTAAATGTCCTCCAAAGTATTTCACGTACATCGATGGGTATGTTGCACGAGGGGAAGTAGAGTCTGTATACATTTCGTAGTGTCAGCCACACTCCCCCTCATGGTGTCTTAGTAACAATCAAACGTAGTACAATATTGATGCAGTAATGCTCGTAAACATCCGAAACAAGCAGCGGAACAGTCCTCCTCGAAATATCTTTGCAATTCAACTGATGGGAGCCACTTTGGATTACTAAATGTATTGCAAAGGATTTCACGTACATCGATGGGTATGTTGCACGAGGGGAAGTAGAGTCTGTATACATTTCGTAGTGTCAGCCACACTCCCCCTCATGGTGTCTTAGTAACCATCAAACGTAGTACAACATTGATGCAGTAATGTTCGTAAACATCCGAAACAAGCAGCGGAACAGTCCTCCTCGAAATGTCTTTGCAATCCAACTGATGGGAGTCAGTTTGCATTACTAAATGTAATGCAAAGGATTTCACGTACATCGATGGGTATGTTGCACGAGGGGAAGTAGAGTCTGTATACATTTCGCAGTGTCAGCCACACTCCCCCTCATGGTGTCTTAGTAACCATCAAACGTAGTACAACATTGATGCAGTAATGTTCGTAAACATCCGAAACAAGCAGCGGAACAGTCCTCCTCGAAATGTCTTTGCAATCCAACTGATGGGAGTCAGTTTGCATTACTAAATGTAATGCAAAGGATTTCACGTACATCGATGGGTATGTTGCACGAGGGGAAGTAGAGTCTGTATACATTTCGCAGTGTCAGCCACACTCTCCCTCATGGTGTCTTAGTAACCATCAAACGTAGTACAACATTGATGCAGTAATGTTCGTAAACATCCGAAACAAGCAGCGGAACTGTCCTCCTCGAAATGTCTTTGCAATCCAACTGATGGGAGCCAGTTTGGATTACTAAATGTATTGCAAAGGATTTCACGTACATCGATGGGTATGTTGCACGAGGGGAAGTAGAGTCTGTATACATTTCGCAGTGTCAGCCACACTCCCCCTCATGGTGTCTTAGTAACCATCAAACGTAGTACAACATTGATGCAGTAATGTTCGTAAACATCCGAAACAAGCAGCGGAACAGTCCTCCTCGAAATGTCTTTGCAATTCAACTGATGGGAGCCAGTTTGGATTACTAAATGTCCTCCAAAGTATTTCACGTACATCGATGGGTATGCTGCACGAGGGGAAGTAGAGTCTGTATACATTTCGTAGTGTCAGCCACACTCCCCCTCATGGTGTCTTAGTAACCATCAAACGTAGTACAACATTGATGCAGTAATGTTCGTAAACATCCGAAACAAGCAGCGGAACAGTCCTCCTCGAAATGTCTTTGCAATTCAACTGATGGGAGCCAGTTTGGATTACTAAATGTCCTCCAAAGTATTTCACGTACATCGATGGGTATGTTGCACGAGGGGAAGTAGAGTCTGTATACATTTCGTAGTGTCAGCCACACTCCCCCTCATGGTGTCTTAGTAACAATCAAACGTAGTACAATATTGATGCAGTAATGTTCGTAAACATCCGAAACAAGCAGCGGAACAGTCCTCCTCGAAATGTCTTTGCAATCCAACTGATGGGAGCCAGTTTGGATTACTAAATGTATTGCAAAGGATTTCACGTACATCGATGGGTATGTTGCACGAGGGGAAGTAGAGTCTGTATACATTTCGCAGTGTCAGCCACACTCCCCCTCATGGTGTCTTAGTAACCGTCAAACGTAGTACAACATTGATGCAGTAATGTTCGTAAACATCCGAAACAAGCAGCGGAACAGTCCTCCTCGAAATGTCTTTGCAATTCAACTGATGGGAGCCAGTTTGGATTACTAAATGTCCTCCAAAGTATTTCACGTACATCGATGGGTATGCTGCACGAGGGGAAGTAGAGTCTGTATACATTTCGTAGTGTCAGCCACACTCCCCCTCATGGTGTCTTAGTAACCATCAAACGTAGTACAATATTGATGCACTAATGCTCGTAAACATCCGAAACAATCAGCAGAACAGTCCTCCTCGAAATATCTTTGCAATTCAACTGATGGGAGCCACTTTGGATTACTAAATGTATTGCAAAGGATTTCACGTACATCGATGGGTATGTTGCACGAGGGGAAGTAGAGTCTGTATACATTTCGCAGTGTCAGCCACACTCCCCCTCATGGTGTCTTAGTAACCATCAAACGTAGTACAACATTGATGCAGTAATGTTCGTAAACATCCGAAACAAGCAGCGGAACAGTCCTCCTCGAAATGTCTTTGCAATTCAACTGATGGGAGCCAGTTTGGATTACTAAATGTCCTCCAAAGTATTTCACGTACATCGATGGGTATGCTGCACGAGGGGAAGTAGAGTCTGTATACATTTCGTAGTGTCAGCCACACTCCCCCTCATGGTGTCTTAGTAACCATCAAACGTAGTACAACATTGATGCAGTAATGTTCGTAAACATCCGAAACAAGCAGCGGAACAGTCCTCCTCGAAATGTCTTTGCAATTCAACTGATGGGAGCCAGTTTGGATTACTAAATGTCCTCCAAAGTATTTCACGTACATCGATGGGTATGTTGCACGAGGGGAAGTAGAGTCTGTATACATTTCGTAGTGTCAGCCACACTCCCCCTCATGGTGTCTTAGTAACCATCAAACGTAGTACAACATTGATGCAGTAATGTTCGTAAACATCCGAAACAAGCAGCGGAACAGTCCTCCTCGAAATGTCTTTGCAATTCAACTGATGGGAGCCAGTTTGGATTACTAAATGTCCTCCAAAGTATTTCACGTACATCGATGGGTATGTTGCACGAGGGGAAGTAGAGTCTGTATACATTTCGTAGTGTCAGCCACACTCCCCCTCATGGTGTCTTAGTAACAATCAAACGTAGTACAATATTGATGCAGTAATGCTCGTAAACATCCGAAACAAGCAGCGGAACAGTCCTCCTCGAAATATCTTTGCAATTCAACTGATGGGAGCCACTTTGGATTACTAAATGTCCTCCAAAGTATTTCACGTACATCGATGGGTATGCTGCACGAGGGGAAGTAGAGTCTGTATACATTTCGTAGTGTCAGCCACACTCCCCCTCATGGTGTCTTAGTAACAATCAAACGTAGTACAATATTGATGCACTAATGCTCGTAAACATCCGAAACAATCAGCAGAACAGTCCTCCTCGAAATATCTTTGCAATTCAACTGATGGGAGCCACTTTGGATTACTAAATGTATTGCAAAGGATTTCACGTACATCGATGGGTATGTTGCACGAGGGGAAGTAGAGTCTGTATACATTTCGCAGTGTCAGCCACACTCCCCCTCATGGTGTCTTAGTAACCATCAAACGTAGTACAACATTGATGCAGTAATGTTCGTAAACATCCGAAACAAGCAGCGGAACTGTCCTCCTCGAAATGTCTTTGCAATCCAACTGATGGGAGCCAGTTTGGATTACTAAATGTATTGCAAAGGATTTCACGTACATCGATGGGTATGTTGCACGAGGGGAAGTAGAGTCTGTATACATTTCGCAGTGTCAGCCACACTCCCCCTCATGGTGTCTTAGTAACCGTCAAACGTAGTACAACATTGATGCAGTAATGTTCGTAAACATCCGAAACAAGCAGCGGAACAGTCCTCCTCGAAATGTCTTTGCAATTCAACTGATGGGAGCCAGTTTGGATTACTAAATGTCCTCCAAAGTATTTCACGTACATCGATGGGTATGCTGCACGAGGGGAAGTAGAGTCTGTATACATTTCGTAGTGTCAGCCACACTCCCCCTCATGGTGTCTTAGTAACCATCAAACGTAGTACAACATTGATGCAGTAATGTTCGTAAACTTCCGAAACAAGCAGCGGAACAGTCCTCCTCGAAATGTCTTTGCAATTCAACTGATGGGAGCCAGTTTGGATTACTAAATGTCCTCCAAAGTATTTCACGTACATCGATGGGTATGTTGCACGAGGGGAAGTAGAGTCTGTATACATTTCGTAGTGTCAGCCACACTCCCCCTCATGGTGTCTTAGTAACAATCAAACGTAGTACAATATTGATGCAGTAATGCTCGTAAACATCCGAAACAAGCAGCGGAACAGTCCTCCTCGAAATATCTTTGCAATTCAACTGATGGGAGCCACTTTGGATTACTAAATGTATTGCAAAGGATTTCACGTACATCGATGGGTATGTTGCACGAGGGGAAGTAGAGTCTGTATACATTTCGTAGTGTCAGCCACACTCCCCCTCATGGTGTCTTAGTAACCATCAAACGTAGTACAACATTGATGCAGTAATGTTCGTAAACATCCGAAACAAGCAGCGGAACAGTCCTCCTCGAAATGTCTTTGCAATCCAACTGATGGGAGTCAGTTTGCATTACTAAATGTAATGCAAAGGATTTCACGTACATCGATGGGTATGTTGCACGAGGGGAAGTAGAGTCTGTATACATTTCGCAGTGTCAGCCACACTCCCCCTCATGGTGTCTTAGTAACCATCAAACGTAGTACAACATTGATGCAGTAATGTTCGTAAACATCCGAAACAAGCAGCGGAACAGTCCTCCTCGAAATGTCTTTGCAATCCAACTGATGGGAGTCAGTTTGCATTACTAAATGTAATGCAAAGGATTTCACGTACATCGATGGGTATGTTGCACGAGGGGAAGTAGAGTCTGTATACATTTCGCAGTGTCAGCCACACTCTCCCTCATGGTGTCTTAGTAACCATCAAACGTAGTACAACATTGATGCAGTAATGTTCGTAAACATCCGAAACAAGCAGCGGAACTGTCCTCCTCGAAATGTCTTTGCAATCCAACTGATGGGAGCCAGTTTGGATTACTAAATGTATTGCAAAGGATTTCACGTACATCGATGGGTATGTTGCACGAGGGGAAGTAGAGTCTGTATACATTTCGCAGTGTCAGCCACACTCCCCCTCATGGTGTCTTAGTAACCATCAAACGTAGTACAACATTGATGCAGTAATGTTCGTAAACATCCGAAACAAGCAGCGGAACAGTCCTCCTCGAAATGTCTTTGCAATTCAACTGATGGGAGCCAGTTTGGATTACTAAATGTCCTCCAAAGTATTTCACGTACATCGATGGGTATGCTGCACGAGGGGAAGTAGAGTCTGTATACATTTCGTAGTGTCAGCCACACTCCCCCTCATGGTGTCTTAGTAACCATCAAACGTAGTACAACATTGATGCAGTAATGTTCGTAAACATCCGAAACAAGCAGCGGAACAGTCCTCCTCGAAATGTCTTTGCAATTCAACTGATGGGAGCCAGTTTGGATTACTAAATGTCCTCCAAAGTATTTCACGTACATCGATGGGTATGCTGCACGAGGGGAAGTAGAGTCTGTATACATTTCGTAGTGTCAGCCACACTCCCCCTCATGGTGTCTTAGTAACCATCAAACGTAGTACAACATTGATGCAGTAATGTTCGTAAACATCCGAAACAAGCAGCGGAACAGTCCTCCTCGAAATGTCTTTGCAATCCAACTGATGGGAGTCAGTTTGCATTACTAAATGTAATGCAAAGGATTTCACGTACATCGATGGGTATGTTGCACGAGGGGAAGTAGAGTCTGTATACATTTCGCAGTGTCAGCCACACTCCCCCTCATGGTGTCTTAGTAACCATCAAACGTAGTACAACATTGATGCAGTAATGTTCGTAAACATCCGAAACAAGCAGCGGAACTGTCCTCCTCGAAATGTCTTTGCAATCCAACTGATGGGAGCCAGTTTGGATTACTAAATGTATTGCAAAGGATTTCACGTACATCGATGGGTATGTTGCACGAGGGGAAGTAGAGTCTGTATACATTTCGCAGTGTCAGCCACACTCCCACTCATGGTGTCTTAGTAACCATCAAACGTAGTACAACATTGATGCAGTAATGTTCGTAAACATCCGAAACAAGCAGCGGAACAGTCCTCCTCGAAATGTCTTTGCAATCCAACTGATGGGAGTCAGTTTGCATTACTAAATGTAATGCAAAGGATTTCACGTACATCGATGGGTATGTTGCACGAGGGGAAGTAGAGTCTGTATACATTTCGTAGTGTCAGCCACACTCCCCCTCATGGTGTCTTAGTAACAATCAAACGTAGTACAATATTGATGCACTAATGCTCGTAAACATCCGAAACAATCAGCAGAACAGTCCTCCTCGAAATATCTTTGCAATTCAACTGATGGGAGCCACTTTGGATTACTAAATGTATTGCAAAGGATTTCACGTACATCGATGGGTATGTTGCACGAGGGGAAGTAGAGTCTGTATACATTTCGCAGTGTCAGCCACACTCCCCCTCATGGTGTCTTAGTAACCATCAAACGTAGTACAACATTGATGCAGTAATGTTCGTAAACATCCGAAACAAGCAGCGGAACAGTCCTCCTCGAAATGTCTTTGCAATTCAACTGATGGGAGCCAGTTTGGATTACTAAATGTCCTCCAAAGGATTTCACGTACATCGATGGGTATGTTGCACGAGGGGAAGTAGAGTCTGTATACATTTCGCAGTGTCAGCCACACTCCCCCTCATGGTGTCTTAGTAACCATCAAACGTAGTACAACATTGATGCAGTAATGTTCGTAAACATCCGAAACAAGCAGCGGAACTGTCCTCCTCGAAATGTCTTTGCAATCCAACTGATGGGAGCCAGTTTGGATTACTAAATGTATTGCAAAGGATTTCACGTACATCGATGGGTATGTTGCACGAGGGGAAGTAGAGTCTGTATACATTTCATAGTGTCAGCCACACTCCCCCTCATGGTGTCCAAGTAACCATCAAACGTAGTACAACATTGATGCAGTAATGTTCGTAAACATCCGAAACAAGCAGCGGAACTGTCCTCCTCGAAATGTCTTTGCAATCCAACTGATGGGAGCCAGTTTGGATTACTAAATGTATTGCAAAGGATTTCACGTACATCGATGGGTATGTTGCACGAGGGGAAGTAGAGTCTGTATACATTTCGCAGTGTCAGCCACACTCCCCCTCATGGTGTCTTAGTAACCATCAAACGTAGTACAACATTGATGCAGTAATGTTCGTAAACATCCGAAACAAGCAGCGGAACAGTCCTCCTCGAAATGTCTTTGCAATCCAACTGATGGGAGTCAGTTTGCATTACTAAATGTAATGCAAAGGATTTCACGTACATCGATGGGTATGTTGCACGAGGGGAAGTAGAGTCTGTATACATTTCGCAGTGTCAGCCACACTCTCCCTCATGGTGTCTTAGTAACCATCAAACGTAGTACAACATTGATGCAGTAATGTTCGTAAACATCCGAAACAAGCAGCGGAACTGTCCTCCTCGAAATGTCTTTGCAATCCAACTGATGGGAGCCAGTTTGGATTACTAAATGTAATGCAAAGGATTTCACGTACATCGATGGGTATGTTGCACGAGGGGAAGTAGAGTCTGTATACATTTCATAGTGTCAGCCACACTCCCCCTCATGGTGTCCAAGTAACCATCAAACGTAGTACAACATTGATGCAGTAATGTTCGTAAACATCCGAAACAAGCAGCGGAACTGTCCTCCTCGAAATGTCTTTGCAATCCAACTGATGGGAGCCAGTTTGGATTACTAAATGTATTGCAAAGGATTTCACGTACATCGATGGGTATGTTGCACGAGGGGAAGTAGAGTCTGTATACATTTCGCAGTGTCAGCCACACTCCCCCTCATGGTGTCTTAGTAACCATCAAACGTAGTACAACATTGATGCAGTAATGTTCGTAAACATCCGAAACAAGCAGCGGAACAGTCCTCCTCGAAATGTCTTTGCAATTCAACTGATGGGAGCCAGTTTGGATTACTAAATGTATTGCAAAGGATTTCACGTACATCGATGGGTATGTTGCACGAGGGGAAGTAGAGTCTGTATACATTTCGTAGTGTCAGCCACACTCCCCCTCATGGTGTCTTAGTAACAATCAAACGTAGTACAATATTGATGCACTAATGCTCGTAAACATCCGAAACAATCAGCAGAACAGTCCTCCTCGAAATATCTTTGCAATTCAACTGATGGGAGCCACTTTGGATTACTAAATGTATTGCAAAGGATTTCACGTACATCGATGGGTATGTTGCACGAGGGGAAGTAGAGTCTGTATACATTTCGCAGTGTCAGCCACACTCCCCCTCATGGTGTCTTAGTAACCATCAAACGTAGTACAACATTGATGCAGTAATGTTCGTAAACATCCGAAACAAGCAGCGGAACAGTCCTCCTCGAAATGTCTTTGCAATCCAACTGATGGGAGCCAGTTTGGATTACTAAATGTATTGCAAAGGATTTCACGTACATCGATGGGTATGTTGCACGAGGGGAAGTAGAGTCTGTATACATTTCGTAGTGTCAGCCACACTCCCCCTCATGGTGTCTTAGTAACCATCAAACGTAGTACAACATTGATGCAGTAATGTTCGTAAACATCCGAAACAAGCAGCGGAACTGTCCTCCTCGAAATGTCTTTGCAATCCAACTGATGGGAGCCAGTTTGGATTACTAAATGTATTGCAAAGGATTTCACGTACATCGATGGGTATGTTGCACGAGGGGAAGTAGAGTCTGTATACATTTCATAGTGTCAGCCACACTCCCCCTCATGGTGTCCAAGTAACCATCAAACGTAGTACAACATTGATGCAGTAATGTTCGTAAACATCCGAAACAAGCAGCGGAACTGTCCTCCTCGAAATGTCTTTGCAATCCAACTGATGGGAGCCAGTTTGGATTACTAAATGTATTGCAAAGGATTTCACGTACATCGATGGGTATGTTGCACGAGGGGAAGTAGAGTCTGTATACATTTCGCAGTGTCAGCCACACTCCCCCTCATGGTGTCTTAGTAACCATCAAACGTAGTACAACATTGATGCAGTAATGTTCGTAAACATCCGAAACAAGCAGCGGAACAGTCCTCCTCGAAATGTCTTTGCAATTCAACTGATGGGAGCCAGTTTGGATTACTAAATGTCCTCCAAAGTATTTCACGTACATCGATGGGTATGCTGCACGAGGGGAAGTAGAGTCTGTATACATTTCGTAGTGTCAGCCACACTCCCCCTCATGGTGTCTTAGTAACCATCAAACGTAGTACAACATTGATGCAGTAATGTTCGTAAACATCCGAAACAAGCAGCGGAACAGTCCTCCTCGAAATGTCTTTGCAATTCAACTGATGGGAGCCAGTTTGGATTACTAAATGTCCTCCAAAGTATTTCACGTACATCGATGGGTATGCTGCACGAGGGGAAGTAGAGTCTGTATACATTTCGTAGTGTCAGCCACACTCCCCCTCATGGTGTCTTAGTAACAATCAAACGTAGTACAATATTGATGCACTAATGCTCGTAAACATCCGAAACAATCAGCAGAACAGTCCTCCTCGAAATATCTTTGCAATTCAACTGATGGGAGCCACTTTGGATTACTAAATGTATTGCAAAGGATTTCACGTACATCGATGGGTATGTTGCACGAGGGGAAGTAGAGTCTGTATACATTTCGCAGTGTCAGCCACACTCCCCCTCATGGTGTCTTAGTAACCATCAAACGTAGTACAACATTGATGCAGTAATGTTCGTAAACATCCGAAACAAGCAGCGGAACAGTCCTCCTCGAAATGTCTTTGCAATT
This sequence comes from Xylota sylvarum, assembly GCA_905220385.1. Classification (NCBI taxonomy): domain Eukaryota; kingdom Metazoa; phylum Arthropoda; class Insecta; order Diptera; family Syrphidae; genus Xylota; species Xylota sylvarum. The sequence continues at coordinate 11,037,195 of LR999961.1, read as the reverse complement.
CAACTGATGGGAGCCAGTTTGGATTACTAAATGTCCTCCAAAGTATTTCACGTACATCGATGGGTATGCTGCACGAGGGGAAGTAGAGTCTGTATACATTTCATAGTGTCAGCCACACTCCCCCTCATGGTGTCTTAGTAACCATCAAACGTAGTACAACATTGATGCAGTAATGTTCGTAAACATCCGAAACAAGCAGCGGAACTGTCCTCCTCGAAATGTCTTTGCAATCCAACTGATGGGAGCCAGTTTGGATTACTAAATGTATTGCAAAGGATTTCACGTACATCGATGGGTATGTTGCACGAGGGGAAGTAGAGTCTGTATACATTTCGCAGTGTCAGCCACACTCCCCCTCATGGTGTCTTAGTAACCATCAAACGTAGTACAACATTGATGCAGTAATGTTCGTAAACATCCGAAACAAGCAGCGGAACAGTCCTCCTCGAAATGTCTTTGCAATTCAACTGATGGGAGCCAGTTTGGATTACTAAATGTCCTCCAAAGTATTTCACGTACATCGATGGGTATGCTGCACGAGGGGAAGTAGAGTCTGTATACATTTCGTAGTGTCAGCCACACTCCCCCTCATGGTGTCTTAGTAACCATCAAACGTAGTACAACATTGATGCAGTAATGTTCGTAAACATCCGAAACAAGCAGCGGAACAGTCCTCCTCGAAATGTCTTTGCAATTCAACTGATGGGAGCCAGTTTGGATTACTAAATGTCCTCCAAAGTATTTCACGTACATCGATGGGTATGCTGCACGAGGGGAAGTAGAGTCTGTATACATTTCGTAGTGTCAGCCACACTCCCCCTCATGGTGTCTTAGTAACAATCAAACGTAGTACAATATTGATGCACTAATGCTCGTAAACATCCGAAACAATCAGCAGAACAGTCCTCCTCGAAATATCTTTGCAATTCAACTGATGGGAGCCACTTTGGATTACTAAATGTATTGCAAAGGATTTCACGTACATCGATGGGTATGTTGCACGAGGGGAAGTAGAGTCTGTATACATTTCGCAGTGTCAGCCACACTCCCCCTCATGGTGTCTTAGTAACCGTCAAACGTAGTACAACATTGATGCAGTAATGTTCGTAAACATCCGAAACAAGCAGCGGAACAGTCCTCCTCGAAATGTCTTTGCAATTCAACTGATGGGAGCCAGTTTGGATTACTAAATGTCCTCCAAAGTATTTCACGTACATCGATGGGTATGCTGCACGAGGGGAAGTAGAGTCTGTATACATTTCGTAGTGTCAGCCACACTCCCCCTCATGGTGTCTTAGTAACAATCAAACGTAGTACAATATTGATGCACTAATGCTCGTAAACATCCGAAACAATCAGCAGAACAGTCCTCCTCGAAATATCTTTGCAATTCAACTGATGGGAGCCACTTTGGATTACTAAATGTATTGCAAAGGATTTCACGTACATCGATGGGTATGCTGCACGAGGGGAAGTAGAGTCTGTATACATTTCGTAGTGTCAGCCACACTCCCCCTCATGGTGTCTTAGTAACACTCAAACGTAGTACAATATTGATGCAGTAATGCTCGTAAACATCCGAAACAAGCAGCGGAACAGTCCTCCTCGAAATGTCTTTGCAATTCAACTGATGGGAGCCAGTTTGGATTACTAAATGTCCTCCAAAGTATTTCACGTACATCGATGGGTATGTTGCACGAGGGGAAGTAGAGTCTGTATACATTTCGCAGTGTCAGCCACACTCCCCCTCATGGTGTCTTAGTAACCATCAAACGTAGTACAACATTGATGCAGTAATGTTCGTAAACATCCGAAACAAGCAGCGGAACAGTCCTCCTCGAAATGTCTTTGCAATCCAAATGATGGGAGTCAGTTTGCATTACTAAATGTAATGCAAAGGATTTCACGTACATCGATGGGTATGTTGCACGAGGGGAAGTAGAGTCTGTATACATTTCGCAGTGTCAGCCACACTCCCCCTCATGGTGTCTTAGTAACCATCAAACGTAGTACAACATTGATGCAGTAATGTTCGTAAACATCCGAAACAAGCAGCGGAACTGTCCTCCTCGAAATGTCTTTGCAATCCAACTGATGGGAGCCAGTTTGGATTACTAAATGTATTGCAAAGGATTTCACGTACATCGATGGGTATGTTGCACGAGGGGAAGTAGAGTCTGTATACATTTCATAGTGTCAGCCACACTCCCCCTCATGGTGTCCAAGTAACCATCAAACGTAGTACAACATTGATGCAGTAATGTTCGTAAACATCCGAAACAAGCAGCGGAACTGTCCTCCTCGAAATGTCTTTGCAATCCAACTGATGGGAGCCAGTTTGGATTACTAAATGTATTGCAAAGGATTTCACGTACATCGATGGGTATGTTGCACGAGGGGAAGTAGAGTCTGTATACATTTCGCAGTGTCAGCCACACTCCCCCTCATGGTGTCTTAGTAACCATCAAACGTAGTACAACATTGATGCAGTAATGTTCGTAAACATCCGAAACAAGCAGCGGAACAGTCCTCCTCGAAATGTCTTTGCAATTCAACTGATGGGAGCCAGTTTGGATTACTAAATGTCCTCCAAAGTATTTCACGTACATCGATGGGTATGCTGCACGAGGGGAAGTAGAGTCTGTATACATTTCGTAGTGTCAGCCACACTCCCCCTCATGGTGTCTTAGTAACCATCAAACGTAGTACAACATTGATGCAGTAATGTTCGTAAACATCCGAAACAAGCAGCGGAACAGTCCTCCTCGAAATGTCTTTGCAATTCAACTGATGGGAGCCAGTTTGGATTACTAAATGTCCTCCAAAGTATTTCACGTACATCGATGGGTATGTTGCACGAGGGGAAGTAGAGTCTGTATACATTTCGTAGTGTCAGCCACACTCCCCCTCATGGTGTCTTAGTAACAATCAAACGTAGTACAATATTGATGCAGTAATGCTCGTAAACATCCGAAACAAGCAGCGGAACAGTCCTCCTCGAAATATCTTTGCAATTCAACTGATGGGAGCCACTTTGGATTACTAAATGTATTGCAAAGGATTTCACGTACATCGATGGGTATGCTGCACGAGGGGAAGTAGAGTCTGTATACATTTCGTAGTGTCAGCCACACTCCCCCTCATGGTGTCTTAGTAACAATCAAACGTAGTACAATATTGATGCAGTAATGCTCGTAAACATCCGAAACAAGCAGCGGAACAGTCCTCCTCGAAATGTCTTTGCAATTCAACTGATGGGAGCCAGTTTGGATTACTAAATGTCCTCCAAAGTATTTCACGTACATCGATGGGTATGTTGCACGAGGGGAAGTAGAGTCTGTATACATTTCGCAGTGTCAGCCACACTCCCCCTCATGGGGTCTTAGTAACCATCAAACGTAGTACAACATTGATGCAGTAATGTTCGTAAACATCCGAAACAAGCAGCGGAACAGTCCTCCTCGAAATGTCTTTGCAATCCAACTGATGGGAGTCAGTTTGCATTACTAAATGTAATGCAAAGGATTTCACGTACATCGATGGGTATGTTGCACGAGGGGAAGTAGAGTCTGTATACATTTCGCAGTGTCAGCCACACTCCCCCTCATGGTGTCTTAGTAACCATCAAACGTAGTACAACATTGATGCAGTAATGTTCGTAAACATCCGAAACAAGCAGCGGAACAGTCCTCCTCGAAATGTCTTTGCAATCCAACTGATGGGAGTCAGTTTGCATTACTAAATGTAATGCAAAGTATTTCACGTACATCGATGGGTATGCTGCACGAGGGGAAGTAGAGTCTGTATACATTTCGTAGTGTCAGCCACACTCCCCCTCATGGTGTCTTAGTAACCATCAAACGTAGTACAACATTGATGCAGTAATGTTCGTAAACATCCGAAACAAGCAGCGGAACAGTCCTCCTCGAAATGTCTTTGCAATCCAACTGATGGGAGTCAGTTTGCATTACTAAATGTAATGCAAAGGATTTCACGTACATCGATGGGTATGTTGCACTAGGGGAAGTAGAGTCTGTATACATTTCATAGTGTCAGCCACACTCCCCCTCATGGTGTCCAAGTAACCATCAAACGTAGTACAACATTGATGCACTAATGCTCGTAAACATCCGAAACAAGCAGCGGAACAGTCCTCCTCGAAATGTCTTTGCAATTCAACTGATGGGAGCCAGTTTGGATTACTAAATGTCCTCCAAAGTATTTCACGTACATCGATGGGTATGTTGCACGAGGGGAAGCAGAGTCTGTATACATTTCGTAGTGTCAGCCACACTCCCCCTCATGGTGTCTTAGTAACAATCAAACGTAGTACAATATTGATGCACTAATGCTCGTAAACATCCGAAACAATCAGCAGAACAGTCCTCCTCGAAATATCTTTGCAATTCAACTGATGGGAGTCAGTTTGAATAACCAAATGTTGTGCAAAGGATTTCACGTATATCGATGGGTATGTTGCACTAGGGGAAGTAGAGTCTGTATACATTTCATAGTGTCAGCCACACTCCCCCTCGTGGTGTCTTAGTAACCATCAAACGTAGTACAACATTGATGCAGTAATGTTCGTAAACATCCGAAACAAGCAGCGGAACTGTCCTCCTCGAAATGTCTTTGCAATCCAACTGATGGGAGACAGTTTGGATTACTAAATGTCCTGCAAAGGATTTCACGTACATCAATGGGTATGCTGCACGAGGGGAAGTAGAGTCTGTATACATTTCGTAGTGTCAGCCACACTCCCCCTCATGGTGTCCAAGTAACCATCAAACGTAGTACAACATTGATGCACTAATGCTCGTAAACATCCGAAACAATCAGCAGAACAGTCCTCCTCGAAATATCTTTGTAATTCAACTGATGGGAGTCAGTTTGAATAACCAAATGTTGTGCAAAGGATTTCACGTACATCGATGGGTATGTTGCACGAGGGGAAGTAGAGTCTGTATACATTTCGTAGTGTCAGCCACACTCCCCCTCATGGTGTCTTAGTAACCATCAAACGTAGTACAACATTGATGCACTAATGCTCGTAAACATCCGAAACAATCAGCAGAACAGTCCTCCTCGAAATATCTTTGCAATTCAACTGATGGGAGTCAGTTTGAATAACCAAATGTTGTGCAAAGGATTTCACGTACATCGATGGGTATGTTGCACTAGGGGAAGTAGAGTCTGTATACATTTCATAGTGTCAGCCACACTCCCCCTCGTGGTGTCTTAGTAACCATCAAACGTAGTACAACATTGATGCAGTAATGTTCGTAAACATCCGAAACAAGCAGCGGAACTGTCCTCCTCGAAATGTCTTTGCAATTCAACTGATGGGAGACAGTTTGGATTACTAAATGTCCTGCAAAGGATTTCACGTACATCAATGGGTATGCTGCACGAGGGGAAGTAGAGTCTGTATACATTTCGTAGTGTCAGCCACACTCCCCCTCATGGTGTCCAAGTAACCATCAAACGTAGTACAACATTGATGCACTAATGCTCGTAAACATCCGAAACAATCAGCAGAACAGTCCTCCTCGAAATATCTTTGTAATTCAACTGATGGGAGTCAGTTTGAATAACCAAATGTTGTGCAAAGGATTTCACGTACATCGATGGGTATGTTGCACGAGGGGAAGTAGAGTCTGTATACATTTCGTAGTGTCAGCCACACTCCCCCTCATGGTGTCTTAGTAACCATCAAACGTAGTACAACATTGATGCACTAATGCTCGTAAACATCCGAAACAATCAGCAGAACAGTCCTCCTCGAAATATCTTTGCAATTCAACTGATGGGAGTCAGTTTGAATAACCAAATGTTGTGCAAAGGATTTCACGTACATCGATGGGTATGTTGCACTAGGGGAAGTAGAGTCTGTATACATTTCATAGTGTCAGCCACACTCCCCCTCGTGGTGTCTTAGTAACCATCAAACGTAGTACAACATTGATGCACTAATGCTCGTAAACATCCGAAACAAGCAGCGGAACAGTCCTCCTCGAAATGTCTTTGCAATTCAACTGATGGGAGCCAGTTTGGATTACTAAATGTCCTCCAAAGTATTTCACGTACATCGATGGGTATGTTGCACGAGGGGAAGCAGAGTCTGTATACATTTCGTAGTGTCAGCCACACTCCCCCTCATGGTGTCTTAGTAACAATCAAACGTAGTACAATATTGATGCACTAATGCTCGTAAACATCCGAAACAATCAGCAGAACAGTCCTCCTCGAAATATCTTTGCAATTCAACTGATGGGAGTCAGTTTGAATAACCAAATGTTGTGCAAAGGATTTCACGTATATCGATGGGTATGTTGCACTAGGGGAAGTAGAGTCTGTATACATTTCATAGTGTCAGCCACACTCCCCCTCGTGGTGTCTTAGTAACCATCAAACGTAGTACAACATTGATGCAGTAATGTTCGTAAACATCCGAAACAAGCAGCGGAACTGTCCTCCTCGAAATGTCTTTGCAATCCAACTGATGGGAGACAGTTTGGATTACTAAATGTCCTGCAAAGGATTTCACGTACATCAATGGGTATGCTGCACGAGGGGAAGTAGAGTCTGTATACATTTCGTAGTGTCAGCCACACTCCCCCTCATGGTGTCCAAGTAACCATCAAACGTAGTACAACATTGATGCACTAATGCTCGTAAACATCCGAAACAATCAGCAGAACAGTCCTCCTCGAAATATCTTTGTAATTCAACTGATGGGAGTCAGTTTGAATAACCAAATGTTGTGCAAAGGATTTCACGTACATCGATGGGTATGTTGCACGAGGGGAAGTAGAGTCTGTATACATTTCGTAGTGTCAGCCACACTCCCCCTCATGGTGTCTTAGTAACCATCAAACGTAGTACAACATTGATGCACTAATGCTCGTAAACATCCGAAACAATCAGCAGAACAGTCCTCCTCGAAATATCTTTGCAATTCAACTGATGGGAGTCAGTTTGAATAACCAAATGTTGTGCAAAGGATTTCACGTACATCGATGGGTATGTTGCACTAGGGGAAGTAGAGTCTGTATACATTTCATAGTGTCAGCCACACTCCCCCTCGTGGTGTCTTAGTAACCATCAAACGTAGTACAACATTGATGCAGTAATGTTCGTAAACATCCGAAACAAGCAGCGGAACTGTCCTCCTCGAAATGTCTTTGCAATCCAACTGATGGGAGACAGTTTGGATTACTAAATGTCCTGCAAAGGAATTCACGTACATCAATGGGTATGCTGCACGAGGGGAAGTAGAGTCTGTATACATTTCGTAGTGTCAGCCACACTCCCCCTCATGGTGTCCAAGTAACCATCAAACGTAGTACAACATTGATGCACTAATGCTCGTAAACATCCGAAACAATCAGCAGAACAGTCCTCCTCGAAATATCTTTGTAATTCAACTGATGGGAGTCAGTTTGAATAACCAAATGTTGTGCAAAGGATTTCACGTACATCGATGGGTATGTTGCACGAGGGGAAGTAGAGTCTGTATACATTTCGTAGTGTCAGCCACACTCCCCCTCATGGTGTCTTAGTAACCATCAAACGTAGTACAACATTGATGCACTAATGCTCGTAAACATCCGAAACAATCAGCAGAACAGTCCTCCTCGAAATATCTTTGCAATTCAACTGATGGGAGTCAGTTTGAATAACCAAATGTTGTGCAAAGGATTTCACGTACATCGATGGGTATGCTGCACGAGGGGAAGTAGAGTCTGTATACATTTCGTAGTGTCAGCCACACTCCCCCTCATGGTGTCTTAGTAACCATCAAACGTAGTACAACATTGATGCACTAATGCTCGTAAACATCCGAAACAATCAGCAGAACAGTCCTCCTCGAAATATCTTTGCAATTCAACTGATGGGAGTCAGTTTGAATAACCAAATGTTGTGCAAAGGATTTCACGTATATCGATGGGTATGTTGCACTAGGGGAAGTAGAGTCTGTATACATTTCATAGTGTCAGCCACACTCCCCCTCGTGGTGTCTTAGTAACCATCAAACGTAGTACAACATTGATGCAGTAATGTTCGTAAACATCCGAAACAAGCAGCGGAACTGTCCTCCTCGAAATGTCTTTGCAATCCAACTGATGGGAGACAGTTTGGATTACTAAATGTCCTGCAAAGGATTTCACGTACATCAATGGGTATGCTGCACGAGGGGAAGTAGAGTCTGTATACATTTCGTAGTGTCAGCCACACTCCCCCTCATGGTGTCCAAGTAACCATCAAACGTATTACAACATTGATGCACTAATGCTCGTAAACATCCGAAACAATCAGCAGAACAGTCCTCCTCGAAATATCTTTGTAATTCAACTGATGGGAGTCAGTTTGAATAACCAAATGTTGTGCAAAGGATTTCACGTACATCGATGGGTATGTTGCACGAGGGGAAGTAGAGTCTGTATACATTTCGTAGTGTCAGCCACACTCCCCCTCATGGTGTCTTAGTAACCATCAAACGTAGTACAACATTGATGCACTAATGCTCGTAAACATCCGAAACAATCAGCAGAACAGTCCTCCTCGAAATATCTTTGCAATTCAACTGATGGGAGTCAGTTTGAATAACCAAATGTTGTGCAAAGGATTTCACGTACATCGATGGGTATGTTGCACTAGGGGAAGTAGAGTCTGTATACATTTCATAGTGTCAGCCACACTCCCCCTCGTGGTGTCTTAGTAACCATCAAACGTAGTACAACATTGATGCAGTAATGTTCGTAAACATCCGAAACAAGCAGCGGAACTGTCCTCCTCGAAATGTCTTTGCAATCCAACTGATGGGAGTCAGTTTGCATTACTAAATGTAATGCAAAGGATTTCACGTACATCGATGGGTATGTTGCACGAGGGGAAGTAGAGTCTGTATACATTTCGCAGTGTCAGCCACACTCCCCCTCATGGTGTCTTAGTAACCATCAAACGTAGTACAACATTGATGCACTAATGCTCGTAAACATCCGAAACAAGCAGCGGAACAGTCCTCCTCGAAATGTCTTTGCAATTCAACTGATGGGAGCCAGTTTGGATTACTAAATGTCCTCCAAAGTATTTCACGTACATCGATGGGTATGTTGCACGAGGGGAAGTAGAGTCTGTATACATTTCGTAGTGTCAGCCACACTCCCCCTCATGGTGTCTTAGTAACAATCAAACGTAGTACAATATTGATGCAGTAATGCTCGTAAACATCCGAAACAATCAGCAGAACAGTCCTCCTCGAAATATCTTTGCAATTCAACTGATGGGAGTCAGTTTGAATAACCAAATGTTGTGCAAAGGATTTCACGTACATCGATGGGTATGCTGCACGAGGGGAAGTAGAGTCTGTATACATTTCGTAGTGTCAGCCACACTCCCCCTCATGGTGTCTTAGTAACCATCAAACGTAGTACAACATTGATGCACTAATGCTCGTAAACATCCGAAACAATCAGCAGAACAGTCCTCCTCGAAATATCTTTGCAATTCAACTGATGGGAGTCAGTTTGAATAACCAAATGTTGTGCAAAGGATTTCACGTACATCGATGGGTATGTTGCACTAGGGGAAGTAGAGTCTGTATACATTTCATAGTGTCAGCCACACTCCCCCTCGTGGTGTCTTAGTAACCATCAAACGTAGTACAACATTGATGCAGTAATGTTCGTAAACATCCGAAACAAGCAGCGGAACTGTCCTCCTCGAAATGTCTTTGCAATCCAACTGATGGGAGACAGTTTGGATTACTAAATGTCCTGCAAAGGATTTCACGTACATCAATGGGTATGCTGCACGAGGGGAAGTAGAGTCTGTATACATTTCGTAGTGTCAGCCACACTCCCCCTCATGGTGTCCAAGTAACCATCAAACGTAGTACAACATTGATGCACTAATGCTCGTAAACATCCGAAACAATCAGCAGAACAGTCCTCCTCGAAATATCTTTGCAATTCAACTGATGGGAGTCAGTTTGAATAACCAAATGTTGTGCAAAGGATTTCACGTACATCGATGGGTATGCTGCACGAGGGGAAGTAGAGTCTGTATACATTTCGTAGTGTCAGCCACACTCCCCCTCATGGTGTCTTAGTAACCATCAAACGTAGTACAACATTGATGCAGTAATGTTCGTAAACATCCGAAACAAGCAGCGAAACTGTCCTCCTCGAAATGTCTTTGCAATCCAACTGATGGGAGCCAGTTTGGATTACTAAATGTATTGCAAAGGATTTCTCGTACATCGATGGGCATGCTGCACGAGGGGAAGTAGAGTCTGTATACATTTCATAGTGTCAGCCACACTCCCCCTCATGGTGTCCAAGTAACCATCAAACGTAGTACAACATTGATGCACTAATGCTCGTAAACATCCGAAACAATCAGCAGAACAGTCCTCCTCGAAATATCTTTGCAATTCAACTGATGGGAGTCAGTTTGAATAACCAAATGTTGTGCAAAGGATTTCACGTACATCGATGGGTATGCTGCACGAGGGGAAGTAGAGTCTGTATACATTTCGTAGTGTCAGCCACACTCCCCCTCATGGTGTCTTAGTAACCATCAAACGTAGTACAACATTGATGCAGTAATGTTCGTAAACATCCGAAACAAGCAGCGGAACTGTCCTCCTCGAAATATCTTTGCAATCCAACTGATGGGAGACAGTTTGGATTACTAAATGTCCTGCAAAGTATTTCACGTACATCGATGGGTATGTTGCACGAGGGGAAGTAGAGTCTGTATACATTTCATAGTGTCAGGCACACTCCCCCTCATGGTGTCCAAGTAACCATCAAACGTAGTACAACATTGATGCACTAATGCTCGTAAACATCCGAAACAATCAGCAGAACAGTCCTCCTCGAAATATCTTTGCAATTCAACTGATGGGAGTCAGTTTGAATAACCAAATGTTGTGCAAAGGATTTCACATACATCGATGGGTATGCTGCACGAGGGGAAGTAGAGTCTGTATACATTTCGTAGTGTCAGCCACACTCCCCCTCATGGTGTCTTAGTAACCATCAAACGTAGTACAACATTGATGCAGTAATGTTCGTAAACATCCGAAACAAGCAGCGGAACTGTCCTCCTCGAAATATCTTTGCAATTCAACTGATGGGAGTCAGTTTGAATAACCAAATGTTGTGCAAAGGATTTCACGTACATCGATGGGTATGCTGCACGAGGGGAAGTAGAGTCTGTATACATTTCGTAGTGTCCGCCACACTCCCCCTCATGGTGTCCAAGTAACCATCAAACGTAGTACAACATTGATGCACTAATGCTCGTAAACATCCGAAACAATCAGCAGAACAGTCCTCCTCGAAATGTCTTTGCAATCCAACTGATGGGAGACAGTTTGGATTACTAAATGTCCTGCAAAGTATTTCACGTACATCGATGGGTATGTTGCACGAGGGGAAGTAGAGTCTGTATACATTTCATAGTGTCAGGCACACTCCCCCTCATGGTGTCCAAGTAACCATCAAACGTAGTACAACATTGATGCACTAATGCTCGTAAACATCCGAAACAATCAGCAGAACAGTCCTCCTCGAAATATCTTTGCAATTCAACTGATGGGAGTCAGTTTGAATAACCAAATGTTGTGCAAAGGATTTCACATACATCGATGGGTATGCTGCACGAGGGGAAGTAGAGTCTGTATACATTTCGTAGTGTCAGCCACACTCCCCCTCATGGTGTCTTAGTAACCATCAAACGTAGTACAACATTGATGCAGTAATGTTCGTAAACATCCGAAACAAGCAGCGGAACTGTCCTCCTCGAAATATCTTTGCAATTCAACTGATGGGAGTCAGTTTGAATAACCAAATGTTGTGCAAAGGATTTCACGTACATCGATGGGTATGCTGCACGAGGGGAAGTAGAGTCTGTATACATTTCGTAGTGTCCGCCACACTCCCCCTCATGGTGTCCAAGTAACCATCAAACGTAGTACAACATTGATGCACTAATGCTCGTAAACATCCGAAACAATCAGCAGAACAGTCCTCCTCGAAATATCTTTGCAATTCAACTGATGGGAGTCAGTTTGAATAACCAAATGTTGTGCAAAGGATTTCACGTACATCGATGGGTATGCTGCACGAGGGGAAGTAGAGTCTGTATACATTTCGTAGTGTCCGCCACACTCCCCCTCATGGTGTCCAAGTAACCATCAAACGTAGTACAACATTGATGCACTAATGCTCGCAAACATCCGAAACAAGCAGCGGAACAGTCCTCCTCGAAATGTCTTTGCAATCCAACTGATGGGAGTCAGTTTGGATTACTAAATGTCCTGCAAAGTATTTCACGTACATCGATGGGTATGTTGCACGAGGGGAAGTAGAGTCTGTATACATTTCGTAGTGTCAGCCACACTCCCCCTCATGGTGTCTTAGTAACCATCAAACGTAGTACAACATTGATGCAGTAATGTTCGTAAACATCCGAAACAAGCAGCGGAACTGTCCTCCTCGAAATATCTTTGCAATTCAACTGATGGGAGTCAGTTTGAATAACCAAATGTTGTGCAAAGGATTTCACGTACATCGATGGGTATGTTGCACGAGGGGAAGTAGAGTCTGTATACATTTCGTAGTGTCAGCCACACTCCCCCTCATGGTGTCTTAGTAACCATCAAACGTAGTACAACATTGATGCAGTAATGTTCGTAAACATCCGAAACAAGCAGCGGAACAGTCCTCCTCGAAATATCTTTGCAATTCAACTGATGGGAGTCAGTTTGAATAACCAAATGTTGTGCAAAGGATTTCACGTACATCGATGGGTATGTTGCACGAGGGGAAGTAGAGTCTGTATACATTTCGTAGTGTCAGCCACACTCCCCCTCATGGTGTCTTAGTAACCATCAAACGTAGTACAACATTGATGCAGTAATGTTCGTAAACATCCGAAACAAGCAGCGGAACAGTCCTCCTCGAAATATCTTTGCAATTCAACTGATGGGAGTCAGTTTGAATAACCAAATGTTGTGCAAAGGATTTCACGTACATCGATGGGTATGCTGCACGAGGGCAAGTAGAGTCTGTACACATTTCGTAGTGTCAGCCACACTCCCCCTCATGGTGTCCAAGTAACCATCAAACGTAGTACAACATTGATGCACTAATGCTCGCAAACATCCGAAACAAGCAGCGGAACAGTCCTCCTCGAAATGTCTTTGCAATCCAACTGATGGGAGACAGTTTGGATTACTAAATGTCCTGCAAAGTATTTCACGTACATCGATGGGTATGTTGCACGAGGGGAAGTAGAGTCTGTATACATTTCATAGTGTCAGGCACACTCCCCCTCATGGTGTCCAAGTAACCATCAAACGTAGTACAACATTGATGCACTAATGCTCGTAAACATCCGAAACAATCAGCAGAACAGTCCTCCTCGAAATATCTTTGCAATTCAACTGATGGGAGTCAGTTTGAATAACCAAATGTTGTGCAAAGGATTTCACGTACATCGATGGGTATGCTGCACGAGGGGAAGTAGAGTCTGTATACATTTCGTAGTGTCCGCCACACTCCCCCTCATGGTGTCCAAGTAACCATCAAACGTAGTACAACATTGATGCACTAATGCTCGTAAACATCCGAAACAATCAGCAGAACAGTCCTCCTCGAAATGTCTTTGCAATCCAACTGATGGGAGACAGTTTGGATTACTAAATGTCCTGCAAAGTATTTCACGTACATCGATGGGTATGTTGCACGAGGGGAAGTAGAGTCTGTATACATTTCATAGTGTCAGGCACACTCCCCCTCATGGTGTCCAAGTAACCATCAAACGTAGTACAACATTGATGCACTAATGCTCGTAAACATCCGAAACAATCAGCAGAACAGTCCTCCTCGAAATATCTTTGCAATTCAACTGATGGGAGTCAGTTTGAATAACCAAATGTTGTGCAAAGGATTTCACATACATCGATGGGTATGCTGCACGAGGGGAAGTAGAGTCTGTATACATTTCGTAGTGTCAGCCACACTCCCCCTCATGGTGTCTTAGTAACCATCAAACGTAGTACAACATTGATGCAGTAATGTTCGTAAACATCCGAAACAAGCAGCGGAACTGTCCTCCTCGAAATATCTTTGCAATTCAACTGATGGGAGTCAGTTTGAATAACCAAATGTTGTGCAAAGGATTTCACGTACATCGATGGGTATGTTGCACGAGGGGAAGTAGAGTCTGTATACATTTCGTAGTGTCAGCCACACTCCCCCTCATGGTGTCTTAGTAACCATCAAACGTAGTACAACATTGATGCAGTAATGTTCGTAAACATCCGAAACAAGCAGCGGAACAGTCCTCCTCGAAATATCTTTGCAATTCAACTGATGGGAGTCAGTTTGAATAACCAAATGTTGTGCAAAGGATTTCACGTACATCGATGGGTATGCTGCACGAGGGCAAGTAGAGTCTGTATACATTTCGTAGTGTCAGGCACACTCCCCCTCATGGTGTCCAAGTAACCATCAAACGTAGTACAACATTGATGCACTAATGCTCGCAAACATCCGAAACAAGCAGCGGAACAGTCCTCCTCGAAATATCTTTGCAATTCAACTGATGGGAGTCAGTTTGAATAACCAAATGTTGTGCAAAGGATTTCACGTACATCGATGGGTATGCTGCACGAGGGGAAGTAGAGTCTGTATACATTTCGTAGTGTCAGCCACACTCCCCCTCATGGTGTCTTAGTAACCATCAAACGTAGTACAACATTGATGCAGTAATGTTCGTAAACATCCGAAACAAGCAGCGGAACTGTCCTCCTCGAAATATCTTTGCAATTCAACTGATGGGAGTCAGTTTGAATAACCAAATGTTGTGCAAAGGATTTCACGTACATCGATGGGTATGTTGCACGAGGGGAAGTAGAGTCTGTATACATTTCGTAGTGTCAGCCACACTCCCCCTCATGGTGTCTTAGTAACCATCAAACGTAGTACAACATTGATGCAGTAATGTTCGTAAACATCCGAAACAAGCAGCGGAACAGTCCTCCTCGAAATATCTTTGCAATTCAACTGATGGGAGTCAGTTTGAATAACCAAATGTTGTGCAAAGGATTTCACGTACATCGATGGGTATGCTGCACGAGGGCAAGTAGAGTCTGTATACATTTCGTAGTGTCAGCCACACTCCCCCTCATGGTGTCTTAGTAACCATCAAACGTAGTACAACATTGATGCAGTAATGTTCGTAAACATCCGAAACAAGCAGCGGAACTGTCCTCCTCGAAATGTCTTTGCAATCCAACTGATGGGAGACAGTTTGGATTACTAAATGTCCTGCAAAGTATTTCACGTACATCGATGGGTATGTTGCACGAGGGGAAGTAGAGTCTGTATACATTTCATAGTGTCAGGCACACTCCCCCTCATGGTGTCCAAGTAACCATCTAACGTAGTACAACATTGATGCACTAATGCTC
The DNA here is from genome assembly GCA_905220385.1 of Xylota sylvarum. NCBI lineage: Eukaryota > Metazoa > Arthropoda > Insecta > Diptera > Syrphidae > Xylota > Xylota sylvarum. The sequence continues at coordinate 11,021,705 of LR999961.1, read as the reverse complement.
GCAAACATCCGAAACAAGCAGCGGAACAGTCCTCCTCGAAATATCTTTGCAATTCAACTGATGGGAGTCAGTTTGAATAACCAAATGTTGTGCAAAGGATTTCACGTACATCGATGGGTATGCTGCACGAGGGCAAGTAGAGTCTGTATACATTTCGTAGTGTCAGCCACACTCCCCCTCATGGTGTCTTAGTAACCATCAAACGTAGTACAACATTGATGCAGTAATGTTCGTAAACATCCGAAACAAGCAGCGGAACTGTCCTCCTCGAAATGTCTTTGCAATCCAACTGATGGGAGACAGTTTGGATTACTAAATGTCCTGCAAAGTATTTCACGTACATCGATGGGTATGTTGCACGAGGGGAAGTAGAGTCTGTATACATTTCATAGTGTCAGGCACACTCCCCCTCATGGTGTCCAAGTAACCATCAAACGTAGTACAACATTGATGCACTAATGCTCGTAAACATCCGAAACAATCAGCAGAACAGTCCTCCTCGAAATATCTTTGCAATTCAACTGATGGGAGTCAGTTTGAATAACCAAATGTTGTGCAAAGGATTTCACGTACATCGATGGGTATGCTGCACGAGGGGAAGTAGAGTCTGTATACATTTCGTAGTGTCCGCCACACTCCCCCTCATGGTGTCCAAGTAACCATCAAACGTAGTACAACATTGATGCACTAATGCTCGTAAACATCCGAAACAATCAGCAGAACAGTCCTCCTCGAAATGTCTTTGCAATCCAACTGATGGGAGCCAGTTTGGATTACTAAATGTCCTGCAAAGTATTTCACGTACATCGATGGGTATGTTGCACGAGGGGAAGTAGAGTCTGTATACATTTCATAGTGTCAGCCACACTAACCCTCATGGTGTCCAAGTAACCATCAAACGTAGTACAACATTGATGCACTAATGCTCGCAAACATCCGAAACAAGCAGCGGAACAGTCCTCCTCGAAATGTCTTTGCAATCCAACTGATGGGAGTCAGTTTGAATAACCAAATGTTGTGCAAAGGATTTCACGTACATCGATGGGTATGTTGCACGAGGGGAAGTAGAGTCTGTATACATTTCGTAGTGTCAGCCACACTCCCCCTCATGGTGTCTTAGTAACCATCAAACGTAGTACAACATTGATGCAGTAATGTTCGTAAACATCCGAAACAAGCAGCGGAACAGTCCTCCTCGAAATATCTTTGCAATTCAACTGATGGGAGTCAGTTTGAATAACCAAATGTTGTGCAAAGGATTTCACGTACATCGATGGGTATGCTGCACGAGGGCAAGTAGAGTCTGTATACATTTCGTAGTGTCAGCCACACTCCCCCTCATGGTGTCTTAGTAACCATCAAACGTAGTACAACATTGATGCAGTAATGTTCGTAAACATCCGAAACAAGCAGCGGAACTGTCCTCCTCGAAATGTCTTTGCAATCCAACTGATGGGAGCCAGTTTGGATTACTAAATGTCCTGCAAAGGATTTCACGTACATCGATGGGTATGCTGCACGAGGGGAAGTAGAGTCTGTATACATTTCGTAGTGTCAGCCACACTCCCCCTCATGGTGTCTTAGTGACCATCAAACGTAGTACAACATTGATGCACTAATGCTCGTAAACATCCGAAACAATCAGCAGAACAGTCCTCCTCGAAATATCTTTGCAATTCAACTGATGGGAGTCAGTTTGAATAACCAAATGTTGTGCAAAGGATTTCACGTACATCGATGGGTATGCTGCACGAGGGCAAGTAGAGTCTGTATACATTTCGTAGTGTCAGCCACACTCCCCCTCATGGTGTCTTAGTAACCATCAAACGTAGTACAACATTGATGCACTAATGCTCGTAAACATCCGAAACAATCAGCAGAACAGTCCTCCTCGAAATGTCTTTGCAATCCAACTGATGGGAGCCAGTTTGGATTACTAAATGTCCTGCAAAGTATTTCACGTACATCGATGGGTATGTTGCACGAGGGGAAGTAGAGTCTGTATACATTTCATAGTGTCAGCCACACTAACCCTCATGGTGTCCAAGTAACCATCAAACGTAGTACAACATTGATGCACTAATGCTCGCAAACATCCGAAACAAGCAGCGGAACAGTCCTCCTCGAAATGTCTTTGCAATCCAACTGATGGGAGTCAGTTTGAATAACCAAATGTTGTGCAAAGGATTTCACGTACATCGATGGGTATGTTGCACGAGGGGAAGTAGAGTCTGTATACATTTCGTAGTGTCAGCCACACTCCCCCTCATGGTGTCTTAGTAACCATCAAACGTAGTACAACATTGATGCAGTAATGTTCGTAAACATCCGAAACAAGCAGCGGAACTGTCCTCCTCGAAATGTCTTTGCAATCCAACTGATGGGAGACAGTTTGGATTACTAAATGTCCTGCAAAGTATTTCACGTACATCGATGGGTATGTTGCACGAGGGGAAGTAGAGTCTGTATACATTTCGTAGTGTCAGCCACACTCCCCCTCATGGTGTCCCAGTAACCATCAAACGTAGTACAACATTGATGCACTAATGCTCGCAAACATCCGAAACAAGCAGCGGAACAGTCCTCCTCGAAATGTCTTTGCAATCCAACTGATGGGAGCCAGTTTGGATTACTAAATGTCCTGCAAAGGATTTCACGTACATCGATGGGTATGCTGCACGAGGGGAAGTAGAGTCTGTATACATTTCGTAGTGTCAGCCACACTCCCCCTCATGGTGTCTTAGTAACCATCAAACGTAGTACAACATTGATGCAGTAATGTTCGTAAACATCCGAAACAAGCAGCGGAACTGTCCTCCTCGAAATGTCTTTGCAATCCAACTGATGGGAGCCAGTTTGGATTACTAAATGTCCTGCAAAGGATTTCACGTACATCGATGGGTATGCTGCACGAGGGGAAGTAGAGTCTGTATACATTTCGTAGTGTCAGCCACACTCCCCCTCATGGTGTCTTAGTAACCATCAAACGTAGTACAACATTGATGCAGTAATGTTCGTAAACATCCGAAACAAGCAGCGGAACTGTCCTCCTCGAAATGTCTTTGCAATCCAACTGATGGGAGCCAGTTTGGATTACTAAATGTCCTGCAAAGGATTTCACGTACATCGATGGGTATGCTGCACGAGGGGAAGTAGAGTCTGTATACATTTCGTAGTGTCCGCCACACTCCCCCTCATGGTGTCCAAGTAACCATCAAACGTAGTACAACATTGATGCACTAATGCTCGTAAACATCCGAAACAATCAGCAGAACAGTCCTCCTCGAAATATCTTTGCAATTCAACTGATGGGAGTCAGTTTGAATAACCAAATGTTGTGCAAAGGATTTCACGTACATCGATGGGTATGTTGCACGAGGGGAAGTAGAGTCTGTATACATTTCGTAGTGTCAGCCACACTCCCCCTCATGGTGTCTTAGTAACCATCAAACGTAGTACAACATTGATGCAGTAATGTTCGTAAACATCCGAAACAAGCAGCGGAACAGTCCTCCTCGAAATATCTTTGCAATTCAACTGATGGGAGTCAGTTTGAATAACCAAATGTTGTGCAAAGGATTTCACGTACATCGATGGGTATGCTGCACGAGGGCAAGTAGAGTCTGTATACATTTCGTAGTGTCAGCCACACTCCCCCTCATGGTGTCTTAGTAACCATCAAACGTAGTACAACATTGATGCACTAATGCTCGTAAACATCCGAAACAATCAGCAGAACAGTCCTCCTCGAAATATCTTTGCAATTCAACTGATGGGAGTCAGTTTGAATAACCAAATGTTGTGCAAAGGATTTCACGTACATCGATGGGTATGTTGCACGAGGGGAAGTAGAGTCTGTATACATTTCGTAGTGTCAGCCACACTCCCCCTCATGGTGTCTTAGTAACCATCAAACGTAGTACAACATTGATGCAGTAATGTTCGTAAACATCCGAAACAAGCAGCGGAACAGTCCTCCTCGAAATATCTTTGCAATTCAACTGATGGGAGTCAGTTTGAATAACCAAATGTTGTGCAAAGGATTTCACGTACATCGATGGGTATGCTGCACGAGGGCAAGTAGAGTCTGTATACATTTCGTAGTGTCAGCCACACTCCCCCTCATGGTGTCTTAGTAACCATCAAACGTAGTACAACATTGATGCAGTAATGTTCGTAAACATCCGAAACAAGCAGCGGAACTGTCCTCCTCGAAATGTCTTTGCAATCCAACTGATGGGAGACAGTTTGGATTACTAAATGTCCTGCAAAGTATTTCACGTACATCGATGGGTATGTTGCACGAGTTGAAGTAGAGTCTGTATACATTTCGTAGTGTCAGCCACACTCCCCCTCATGGTGTCCAAGTAACCATCAAACGTAGTACAACATTGATGCACTAATGCTCGCAAACATCCGAAACAATCAGCAGAACAGTCCTCCTCGAAATATCTTTGCAATTCAACTGATGGGAGTCAGTTTGAATAACCAAATGTTGTGCAAAGGATTTCACGTACATCGATGGGTATGCTGCACGAGGGGAAGTAGAGTCTGTATACATTTCGTAGTGTCAGCCACACTCCCCCTCATGGTGTCTTAGTAACCATCAAACGTAGTACAACATTGATGCAGTAATGTTCGTAAACATCCGAAACAAGCAGCGGAACTGTCCTCCTCGAAATGTCTTTGCAATCCAACTGATGGGAGACAGTTTGGATTACTAAATGTCCTGCAAAGTATTTCACGTACATCGATGGGTATGTTGCACGAGTTGAAGTAGAGTCTGTATACATTTCGTAGTGTCAGCCACACTCCCCCTCATGGTGTCCAAGTAACCATCAAACGTAGTACAACATTGATGCACTAATGCTCGCAAACATCCGAAACAATCAGCAGAACAGTCCTCCTCGAAATATCTTTGCAATTCAACTGATGGGAGTCAGTTTGAATAACCAAATGTTGTGCAAAGGATTTCACGTACATCGATGGGTATGCTGCACGAGGGGAAGTAGAGTCTGTATACATTTCGTAGTGTCCGCCACACTCCCCCTCATGGTGTCCAAGTAACCATCAAACGTAGTACAACATTGATGCACTAATGCTCGCAAACATCCGAAACAAGCAGCGGAACAGTCCTCCTCGAAATATCTTTGCAATCCAACTGATGGGAGCCAGTTTGGATTACTAAATGTCCTGCAAAGTATTTCACGTACATCGATGGGTATGCTGCACGAGGGCAAGTAGAGTCTGTATACATTTCGTAGTGTCAGCCACACTCCCCCTCATGGTGTCTTAGTAACCATCAAACGTAGTACAACATTGATGCAGTAATGTTCGTAAACATCCGAAACAAGCAGCGGAACTGTCCTCCTCGAAATGTCTTTGCAATCCAACTGATGGGAGACAGTTTGGATTACTAAATGTCCTGCAAAGTATTTCACGTACATCGATGGGTATGTTGCACGAGGGGAAGTAGAGTCTGTATACATTTCGTAGTGTCAGCCACACTCCCCCTCATGGTGTCCAAGTAACCATCAAACGTAGTACAACATTGATGCACTAATGCTCGCAAACATCCGAAACAATCAGCAGAACAGTCCTCCTCGAAATATCTTTGCAATTCAACTGATGGGAGTCAGTTTGAATAACCAAATGTTGTGCAAAGGATTTCACGTACATCGATGGGTATGCTGCACGAGGGGAAGTAGAGTCTGTATACATTTCGTAGTGTCAGCCACACTCCCCCTCATGGTGTCTTAGTAACCATCAAACGTAGTACAACATTGATGCACTAATGCTCGTAAACATCCGAAAAAATCAGCAGGACAGTCCTCCTCGAAATATCTTTGCAATCCAACTGATGGGAGCCAGTTTGGATTACTAAATGTCCTGCAAAGTATTTCACGTACATCGATGGGTATGTTGCACGAGGGGAAGTAGAGTCTGTATACATTTCATAGTGTCAGCCACACTCCCCCTCATGGTGTCCAAGTAACCATCAAACGTAGTACAACATTGATGCACTAATGCTCGTAAACATCCGAAACAATCAGCAGAACAGTCCTCCTCGAAATATCTTTGCAATTCAACTGATGGGAGTCAGTTTGAATAACCAAATGTTGTGCAAAGGATTTCACGTACATCGATGGGTATGCTGCACGAGGGGAAGTAGAGTCTGTATACATTTCGTAGTGTCAGCCACACTCCCCCTCATGGTGTCTTAGTAACCATCAAACGTAGTACAACATTGATGCAGTAATGTTCGTAAACATCCGAAACAAGCAGCGGAACAGTCCTCCTCGAAATATCTTTGCAATTCAACTGATGGGAGTCAGTTTGAATAACCAAATTTTGTGCAAAGGATTTCACGTACATCGATGGGTATGCTGCACGAGGGCAAGTAGAGTCTGTATACATTTCGTAGTGTCAGCCACACTCCCCCTCATGGTGTCTTAGTAACCATCAAACGTAGTACAACATTGATGCAGTAATGTTCGTAAACATCCGAAACAAGCAGCGGAACAGTCCTCCTCGAAATGTCTTTGCAATTCAACTGATGGGAGCCAGTTTGAATAACCAAATGTTGTGCAAAGGATTTCACGTACATCGATGGGTATGCTGCACGAGGGGAAGTAGAGTCTGTATACATTTCGTAGTGTCAGCCACACTCCCCCTCATGGTGTCCAAGTAACCATCAAACGTAGTACAACATTGATGCACTAATGCTCGTAAACATCCGAAAAAATCAGCAGAACAGTCCTCCTCGAAATATCTTTGCAATCCAACTGATGGGAGCCAGTTTGGATTACTAAATGTCCTGCAAAGTATTTCACGTACATCGATGGGTATGTTGCACGAGGGGAAGTAGAGTCTGTATACATTTCATAGTGTCAGCCACACTCCCCCTCATGGTGTCCAAGTAACCATCAAACGTAGTACAACATTGATGCACTAATGTTCGTAAACATCCGAAACAAGCAGCGGAACAGTCCTCCTCGAAATATCTTTGCAATTCAACTGATGGGAGTCAGTTTGAATAACCAAATGTTGTGCAAAGGATTTCACGTACATCGATGGGTATGCTGCACGAGGGGAAGTAGAGTCTGTATACATTTCGTAGTGTCAGCCACACTCCCCCTCATGGTGTCTTAGTAACCATCAAACGTAGTACAACATTGATGCAGTAATGTTCGTAAACATCCGAAACAAGCAGCGGAACAGTCCTCCTCGAAATATCTTTGCAATTCAACTGATGGGAGTCAGTTTGAATAACCAAATGTTGTGCAAAGGATTTCACGTACATCGATGGGTATGCTGCACGAGGGCAAGTAGAGTCTGTATACATTTCGTAGTGTCAGCCACACTCCCCCTCATGGTGTCTTAGTAACCATCAAACGTAGTACAACATTGATGCAGTAATGTTCGTAAACATCCGGAACAAGCAGCGGAACTGTCCTCCTTGAAATGTCTTTGCAATCCAACTGATGGGAGACAGTTTGGATTACTAAATGTCCTGCAAAGTATTTCACGTACATCGATGGGTATGTTGCACGAGTGGAAGTAGAGTCTGTATACATTTCATAGTGTCAGCCACACTCCCCCTCATGGTGTCCAAGTAACCATCAAACGTAGTACAACATTGATGCACTAATGCTCGTAAACATCCGAAACAATCAGCAGAACAGTCCTCCTCGAAATATCTTTGCAATTCAACTGATGGGAGTCAGTTTGAATAACCAAATGTTGTGCAAAGGATTTCACGTACATCGATGGGTATGCTGCACGAGGGGAAGTAGAGTCTGTATACATTTCGTAGTGTCAGCCACACTCCCCCTCATGGTGTCTTAGTAACCATCAAACGTAGTACAACATTGATGCACTAATGCTCGTAAACATCCGAAACAAGCAGCGGAACTGTCCTCCTCGAAATGTCTTTGCAATCCAACTGATGGGAGCCAGTTTGGATTACTAAATGTCCTGCAAAGTATTTCACGTACATCGATGGGTATGTTGCACGAGGGGAAGTAGAGTCTGTATACATTTCGTAGTGTCAGCCACACTCCCCCTCATGGTGTCTTAGTAACCTTCAAACGTAGTACAACATTGATGCACTAATGCTCGTAAACATCCGAAACAAGCAGCGGAACTGTCCTCCTCGAAATGTCTTTGCAATCCAACTGATGGGAGCCAGTTTGGATTACTAAATGTCCTGCAAAGTATTTCACGTACATCGATGGGTATGTTGCACGAGGGGAAGTAGAGTCTGTATACATTTCATAGTGTCAGCCACACTCCCCCTCATTGTGTCCAAGTAACCATCAAACGTAGTACAACATTGATGCACTAATGCTCGCAAACATCCGAAACAAGCAGCGGAACAGTCCTCCTCGAAATATCTTTGCAATTCAACTGATGGGAGTCAGTTTGAATAACCAAATGTTGTGCAAAGGATTTCACGTACATCGATGGGTATGTTGCACGAGGGGAAGTAGAGTCTGTATACATTTCGTAGTGTCAGCCACACTCCCCCTCATGGTGTCCAAGTAACCATCAAACGTAGTACAACATTGATGCACTAATGCTCGTAAACATCCGAAACAATCAGCAGAACAGTCCTCCTCGAAATATCTTTGCAATTCAACTGATGGGAGTCAGTTTGAATAACCAAATGTTGTGCAAAGGATTTCACGTACATCGATGGGTATGCTGCACGAGGGGAAGTAGAGTCTGTATACATTTCGTAGTGTCAGCCACACTCCCCCTCATGGTGTCCAAGTAACCATCAAACGTAGTACAACATTGATGCACTAATGCTCGTAAACATCCGAAACAATCAGCAGAACAGTCCTCCTCGAAATATCTTTGCAATTCAACTGATGGGAGTCAGTTTGAATAACCAAATGTTGTGCAAAGGATTTCACGTACATCGATGGGTATGTTGCACGAGTGGAAGTAGAGTCTGTATACATTTCGTAGTGTCAGCCACACTCCCCCTCATGGTGTCTTAGTAACCATCAAACGTAGTACAACATTGATGCACTAATGTTCGTAAACATCCGAAACAAGCAGCGAAACTGTCCTCCTCGAAATGTCTTTGCAATCCAACTGATGGGAGCCAGTTTGGATTACTAAATGTATTGCAAAGGATTTCTCGTACATCGATGGGCATGCTGCACGAGGGGAAGTAGAGTCTGTATACATTTCATAGTGTCAGCCACACTCCCCCTCATGGTGTCCAAGTAACCATCAAACGTAGTACAACATTGATGCACTAATGCTCGTAAACATCCGAAAAAATCAGCAGAACAGTCCTCCTCGAAATATCTTTGCATTTCAACTGATGGGAGTCAGTTTGAATAACCAAATGTTGTGCAAAGGATTTCACGTACATCGATGGGTATGCTGCACGAGGGGAAGTAGAGTCTGTATACATTTCGTAGTGTCAGCCACACTCCCCCTCATGGTGTCCAAGTAACCATCAAACGTAGTACAACATTGATGCACTAATGCTCGTAAACATCCGAAAAAATCAGCAGAACAGTCCTCCTCGAAATATCTTTGCATTTCAACTGATGGGAGTCAGTTTGAATAACCAAATGTTGTGCAAAGGATTTCACGTACATCGATGGGTATGCTGCACGAGGGGAAGTAGAGTCTGTATACATTTCGTAGTGTCAGCCACACTCCCCCTCATGGTGTCCAAGTAACCATCAAACGTAGTACAACATTGATGCACTAATGCTCGTAAACATCCGAAACAATCAGCAGAACAGTCCTCCTCGAAATATCTTTGCAATTCAACTGATGGGAGTCAGTTTGAATAACCAAATGTTGTGCAAAGGATTTCACGTACATCGATGGGTATGTTGCACGAGTGGAAGTAGAGTCTGTATACATTTCATAGTGTCAGCCACACTCCCCCTCATGGTGTCCAAGTAACCATCAAACGTAGTACAACATTGATGCACTAATGCTCGTAAACATCCGAAAAAATCAGCAGAACAGTCCTCCTCGAAATATCTTTGCATTTCAACTGATGGGAGTCAGTTTGAATAACCAAATGTTGTGCAAAGGATTTCACGTACATCGATGGGTATGCTGCACGAGGGGAAGTAGAGTCTGTATACATTTCGTAGTGTCAGCCACACTCCCCCTCATGGTGTCTTAGTAACCATCAAACGTAGTACAACATTGATGCAGTAATGTTCGTAAACATCCGAAACAAGCAGCGGAACAGTCCTCCTCGAAATATCTTTGCATTTCAACTGATGGGAGTCAGTTTGAATAACCAAATGTTGTGCAAAGGATTTCACGTACATCGATGGGTATGCTGCACGAGGGGAAGTAGAGTCTGTATACATTTCGTAGTGTCAGCCACACTCCCCCTCATGGTGTCTTAGTAACCATCAAACGTAGTACAACATTGATGCAGTAATGTTCGTAAACATCCGAAACAAGCAGCGGAACTGTCCTCCTCGAAATGTCTTTGCAATCCAACTGATGGGAGCCAGTTTGGATTACTAAATGTCCTGCAAAGTATTTCACGTACATCGATGGGCATGCTGCACGAGGGGAAGTAGAGTCTGTATACATTTCGTAGTGTCAGCCACACTCCCCCTCATGGTGTCTTAGTAACCATCAAACGTAGTACAACATTGATGCACTAATGCTCGTAAACATCCGAAACAAGCAGCGGAACAGTCCTCCTCGAAATGTCTTTGCAATCCAACTGATGGGAGACAGTTTGGATTACTAAATGTCCTGCAAAGTATTTCACGTACATCGATGGGTATGTTGCACGAGGGGAAGTAGAGTCTGTATACATTTCGTAGTGTCAGCCACACTCCCCCTCATGGTGTCCAAGTAACCATCAAACGTAGTACAACATTGATGCACTAATGCTCGTAAACATCCGAAACAATCAGCAGAACAGTCCTCCTCGAAATATCTTTGCAATTCAACTGATGGGAGTCAGTTTGAATAACCAAATGTTGTGCAAAGGATTTCACGTACATCGATGGGTATGTTGCACGAGTGGAAGTAGAGTCAGTATACATTTCATAGTGTCAGCCACACTCCCCCTCATGGTGTCCAAGTAACCATCAAACGTAGTACAACATTGATGCACTAATGCTCGTAAACATCCGAAACAATCAGCAGAACAGTCCTCCTCGAAATATCTTTGCAATTCAACTGATGGGAGTCAGTTTGAATAACCAAATGTTGTGCAAAGGATTTCACGTACATCGATGGGTATGCTGCACGAGGGGAAGTAGAGTCTGTATACATTTCGTAGTGTCAGCCACACTCCCCCTCATGGTGTCCAAGTAACCATCAAACGTAGTACAACATTGATGCACTAATGCTCGTAAACATCCGAAACAATCAGCAGAACAGTCCTCCTCGAAATATCTTTGCAATTCAACTGATGGGAGTCAGTTTGAATAACCAAATGTTGTGCAAAGGATTTCACGTACATCGATGGGTATGTTGCACGAGTGGAAGTAGAGTCTGTATACATTTCATAGTGTCAGCCACACTCCCCCTCATGGTGTCCAAGTAACCATCAAACGTAGTACAACATTGATGCACTAATGCTCGTAAACATCCGAAAAAATCAGCAGAACAGTCCTCCTCGAAATATCTTTGCATTTCAACTGATGGGAGTCAGTTTGAATAACCAAATGTTGTGCAAAGGATTTCACGTACATCGATGGGTATGCTGCACGAGGGGAAGTAGAGTCTGTATACATTTCGTAGTGTCAGCCACACTCCCCCTCATGGTGTCTTAGTAACCATCAAACGTAGTACAACATTGATGCAGTAATGTTCGTAAACATCCGAAACAAGCAGCGGAACAGTCCTCCTCGAAATATCTTTGCGTTTCAACTGATGGGAGTCAGTTTGAATAACCAAATGTTGTGCAAAGGATTTCACGTACATCGATGGGTATGCTGCACGAGGGGAAGTAGAGTCTGTATACATTTCGTAGTGTCAGCCACACTCCCCCTCATGGTGTCTTAGTAACCATCAAACGTAGTACAACATTGATGCAGTAATGTTCGTAAACATCCGAAACAAGCAGCGGAACTGTCCTCCTCGAAATGTCTTTGCAATCCAACTGATGGGAGCCAGTTTGGATTACTAAATGTCCTCCAAAGTATTTCACGTACATCGATGGGCATGCTGCACGAGGGGAAGTAGAGTCTGTATACATTTCGTAGTGTCAGCCACACTCCCCCTCATGGTGTCTTAGTAACCATCAAACCTAGTACAACATTGATGCACTAATGCTCGTAAACATCCGAAACAATCAGCAGAACAGTCCTCCTCGAAATATCTTTGCAATTCAACTGATGGGAGTCAGTTTGAATAACCAAATGTTGTGCAAAGGATTTCACGTACATCGATGGGTATGCTGCACGAGGGGAAGTAGAGTCTGTATACATTTCATAGTGTCAGCCACACTCCCCCTCATGGTGTCTTAGTAACCATCAAACGTAGTACAACATTGATGCAGTAATGTTCGTAAACATCCGAAACAAGCAGCGGAACTGTCCTCCTCGAAATGTCTTTGCAATTCAACTGATGGGAGTCAGTTTGAATAACCAAATGTTGTGCAAAGGATTTCACGTACATCGATGGGTATGCTGCACGAGGGGAAGTAGAGTCTGTATACATTTCATAGTGTCAGCCACACTCCCCCTCATGGTGTCCAAGTAACCATCAAACGTAGTACAACATTGATGCACTAATGCTCGTAAACATCCGAAAAAATCAGCAGAACAGTCCTCCTCGAAATATCTTTGCATTTCAACTGATGGGAGTCAGTTTGAATAACCAAATGTTGTGCAAAGGATTTCACGTACATCGATGGGTATGCTGCACGAGGGGAAGTAGAGTCTGTATACATTTCGTAGTGTCAGCCACACTCCCCCTCATGGTGTCTTAGTAACCATCAAACGTAGTACAGCATTGATGCACTAATGCTCGTAAACATCCGAAACAAGCAGCGGAACTGTCCTCCTCGAAATGTCTTTGCAATCCAACTGATGGGAGCCAGTTTGGATTACTAAATGTCCTGCAAAGTATTTCACGTACATCGATGGGCATGCTGCACGAGGGGAAGTAGAGTCTGTATACATTTCGTAGTGTCAGCCACACTCCCCCTCATGGTGTCTTAGTAACCATCAAACGTAGTACAACATTGATGCAGTAATGTTCGTAAACATCCGAAACAAGCAGCGGAACTGTCCTCCTCGAAATGTCTTTGCAATCCAACTGATGGGAGCCAGTTTGGATTACTAAATGTCCTGCAAAGTATTTCACGTACATCGATGGGTATGTTGCACGAGGGGAAGTAGAGTCTGTATACATTTCATAGTGTCAGCCACACTCCCCCTCATGGTGTCCAAGTAACCATCAAACGTAGTACAACATTGATGCACTAATGCTCGTAAACATCCGAAAAAATCAGCAGAACAGTCCTCCTCGAAATATCTTTGCATTTCAACTGATGGGAGTCAGTTTGAATAACCAAATGTTGTGCAAAGGATTTCACGTACATCGATGGGTATGCTGCACGAGGGGAAGTAGAGTCTGTATACATTTCATAGTGTCAGCCACACTCCCCCTCATGGTGTCTTAGTAACCATCAAACGTAGTACAACATTGATGCAGTAATGTTCGTAAACATCCGAAACAAGCAGCGGAACTGTCCTCCTCGAAATGTCTTTGCAATTCAACTGATGGGAGTCAGTTTGAATAACCAAATGTTGTGCAAAGGATTTCACGTACATCGATGGGTATGTTGCACGAGTGGAAGTAGAGTCTGTATACATTTCATAGTGTCAGCCACACTCCCAAGCCACAAGCAGCGGAACAGTCCTCCTCGAAATGTCTTTGCAATTCAACGGATGGGAGCCAGTTTGGATTACTAAATGTCCTCCAAAGTATTTCACGTACATCGATGGGTATGCTGCACGAGGGGAAGTAGAGTCTGTATACATTTCGTAGTGTCAGCCACACTCCCATTCATGGTGTCTTAGTAACCATCAAACGTAGTACAACATTGATGCAGTAATGTTCGTAAACATCCGAAACAAGCAGCGGAACTGTCCTCCTCGAAATGTCTTTGCAATCCAACTGATGGGAGTCAGTTTGCATTACTAAATGTAATGCAAAGGATTTCACGTACATCGATGGGTATGTTGCACGAGGGGAAGTAGAGTCTGTATACATTTCGCAGTGTCAGCCACACTCCCCCTCATGGTGTCTTAGTAACCATCAAACGTAGTACAACATTGATGCAGTAATGTTCGTAAACATCCGAAACAAGCAGCGGAACTGTCCTCCTCGAAATGTCTTTGCAATCCAACTGATGGGAGCCAGTTTGGATTACTAAATGTCCTGCAAAGTATTTCACGTACATCGATGGGTATGTTGCACGAGGGGAAGTAGAGTCTGTATACATTTCGTAGTGTCAGCCACACTCCCCCTCATGGTGTCCAAGTAACCATCAAACGTAGTACAACATTGATGCACTAATGCTCGTAAACATCCGAAAAAATCAGCAGAACAGTCCTCCTCGAAATATCTTTGCATTTCAACTGATGGGAGTCAGTTTGAATAACCAAATGTTGTGCAAAGGATTTCACGTACATCGATGGGTATGCTGCACGAGGGGAAGTAGAGTCTGTATACATTTCATAGTGTCAGCCACACTCCCCCTCATGGTGTCTTAGTAACCATCAAACGTAGTACAACATTGATGCAGTAATGTTCGTAAACATCCGAAATAAGCAGCGGAACTGTCCTCCTCGAAATGTCTTTGCAATTCAACTGATGGGAGTCAGTTTGAATAACCAAATTTTGTGCAAAGGATTTCACGTACATCGATGGGTATGCTGCACGAGGGGAAGTAGAGTCTGTATACATTTCATAGTGTCAGCCACACTCCCCCTCATGGTGTCTTAGTAACCATCAAACGTAGTACAACATTGATGCAGTAATGTTCGTAAACATCCGGAACAATCAACAGAACAGTCCTCCTCGAAATATCTTTGCAATCCAACTGATGGGAGCCAGTTTGGATTACTAAATGTCACGTACATCGATGGGTATGTTGCACGAGGGGAAGTAGAGTCTGTATACATTTCATAGTGTCAGCCACACTCCCCCTCATGGTGTCCAAGTAACCATCAAACGTAGTACAACATTGATGCACTAATGCTCGTAAACATCCGAAACAATCAGCAGAACAGTCCTCCTCGAAATATCTTTGCAATTCAACTGATGGGAGTCAGTTTGAATAACCAAATGTTGTGCAAAGGATTTCACGTACATCGATGGGTATGCTGCACGAGGGGAAGTAGAGTCTGTATACATTTCGTAGTGTCAGCCACACTCCCATTCATGGTGTCTTAGTAACCATCAAACGTAGTACAACATTGATGCAGTAATGTTCGTAAACATCCGAAACAAGCAGCGGAACTGTCCTCCTCGAAATATATACATTTCGTAGTGTCAGCCACACTCCCCCTCATGGTGTCTTAGTAACCATCAAACGTAGTACAACATTGATGCAGTAATGTTCGTAAACATCCGAAACAAGCAGCGGAACTGTCCTCCTCGAAATGTCTTTGCAATCCAACTGATGGGAGCCAGTTTGGATTACTAAATGTCCTGCAAAGTATTTCACGTACATCGATGGGTATGTTGCACGAGGGGAAGTAGAGTCTGTATACATTTCATAGTGTCAGCCACACTCCCCCTCATGGTGTCCAAGTAACCATCAAACGTAGTACAACATTGATGCACTAATGCTCGTAAACATCCGAAACAATCAGCAGAACAGTCCTCCTCGAAATATCTTTGCAATTCAACTGATGGGAGTCAGTTTGAATAACCAAATGTTGTGCAAAGGATTTCACGTACATCGATGGGTATGCTGCACGAGGGGAAGTAGAGTCTGTATACATTTCGTAGTGTCAGCCACACTCCCCCTCATGGTGTCTTAGTAACCATCAAACGTAGTACAACATTGATGCAGTAATGTTCGTAAACATCCGAAACAAGCAGCGGAACTGTCCTCCTCGAAATATATACATTTCGCAGTGTCAGCCACACTCCCCCTCATGGTGTCTTAGTAACCATCAAACGTAGTACAACATTGATGCACTAATGCTCGTAAACATCCGAAACAATCAGCAGAACAGTCCTCCTCGAAATATCTTTGCAATTCAACTGATGGGAGCCAGTTTGGATTACTAAATGTCCTCCAAAGTATTTCACGTACATCGATGGGTATGCTGCACGAGGGGAAGTAGAGTCTGTATACATTTCGCAGTGTCAGCCACACTCCCCCTCATGGTGTCTTAGTAACCATCAAACGTAGTACAACATTGATGCACTAATGTTCGTAAACATCCGAAACAAGCAGCGGAACTGTCCTCCTCGAAATGTCTTTGCAATTCAACTGATGGGAGCCAGTTTGGATTACTAAATGTCCTCCAAAGTATTTCACGTACATCGATGGGTATGTTGCACGAGGGGAAGTAGAGTCTGTATACATTTCGTAGTGTCAGCCACACTCCCCCTCATGGTGTCTTAGTAACAATCAAACGTAGTACAATATTGATGCACTAATGCTCGTAAACATCCGAAACAATCAGCAGAACAGTCCTCCTCGAAATATCTTTGCAATTCAACTGATGGGAGTCAGTTTGAATAACCAAATGTTGTGCAAAGGATTTCACGTACATCGATGGGTATGCTGCACGAGGGGAAGTAGAGTCTGTATACATTTCGTAGTGTCAGCCACACTCCCCCTCATGGTGTCTTAGTAACCATCAAACGTAGTACAACATTGATGCACTAATGCTCGTAAACATCCGAAACAAGCAGCGGAACTGTCCTCCTCGAAATGTCTTTGCAATCCAACTGATGGGAGCCAGTTTGGATTACTAAATGTCCTGCAAAGTATTTCACGTACATCGATGGGTATGTTGCACGAGGGGAAGTAGAGTCTGTATACATTTCATAGTGTCAGCCACACTCCCCCTCATGGTGTCCAAGTAACCATCAAACGTAGTACAACATTGATGCACTAATGCTCGTAAACATCCGAAACAATCAGCAGAACAGTCCTCCTCGAAATATCTTTGCAATTCAACTGATGGGAGTCAGTTTGAATAACCAAATGTTGTGCAAAGGATTTCACGTACATCGATGGGTATGCTGCACGAGGGGAAGTAGAGTCTGTATACATTTCGTAGTGTCAGCCACACTCCCCCTCATGGTGTCTTAGTAACCATCAAACGTAGTACAACATTGATGCACTAATGCTCGTAAACATCCGAAACAAGCAGCGGAACTGTCCTCCTCGAAATGTCTTTGCAATCCAACTGATGGGAGCCAGTTTGGATTACTAAATGTCACGTACATCGATGGGTATGTTGCACGAGGGGAAGTAGAGTCTGTATACATTTCATAGTGTCAGCCACACTCCCCCTCATGGTGTCCAAGTAACCATCAAACGTAGTACAACATTGATGCACTAATGCTCGTAAACATCCGAAACAATCAGCAGAACAGTCCTCCTCGAAATATCTTTGCAATTCAACTGATGGGAGTCAGTTTGAATAACCAAATGTTGTGCAAAGGATTTCACGTACATCGATGGGTATGCTGCACGAGGGGAAGTAGAGTCTGTATACATTTCGTAGTGTCAGCCACACTCCCCCTCATGGTGTCTTAGTAACCATCAAACGTAGTACAACATTGATGCACTAATGCTCGTAAACATCCGAAACAAGCAGAGGAACAGTCCTCCTCGAAATGTCTTTGCAATCCAACTGATGGGAGCCAGTTTGGATTACTAAATGTCCTGCAAAGTATTTCACGTACATCGATGGGTATGTTGCACGAGGGGAAGTAGAGTCTGTATACATTTCATAGTGTCAGCCACACTCCCCCTCATGGTGTCCAAGTAACCATCAAACGTAGTACAACATTGATGCACTAATGCTCGTAAACATCCGAAACAATCAGCAGAACAGTCCTCCTCGAAATATCTTTGCAATTCAACTGATGGGAGTCAGTTTGAATAACCAAATGTATTGCAAAGGATTTCACGTACATCGATGGGCATGCTGCACGAGGGGAAGTAGAGTCTGTATACATTTCGTAGTGTCAGCCGTACTCCCCCTCATGGTGTCCTAGTAACCATCAAACGTAGTACAACATTGATGCAGTAATGTTCGTAAACATCCGAAACAAGCAGCGGAACTGTCCTCCTCGAAATGTCTTTGCAATCCAACTGATGGGAGCCAGTTTGAATAACCAAATGTTGTGCAAAGGATTTCACGTACATCGATGGGTATGCTGCACGAGGGGAAGTAGAGTCTGTATACATTTCGTAGTGTCAGCCACACTCCCCCTCATGGTGTCCAAGTAACCATCAAACATAGTACAACATTGATGCACTAATGCTCGTAAACATCCGAAACAATCAGCAGAACAGTCCTCCTCGAAATATCTTTGCAATTCAACTGATGGGAGCCAGTTTGAATAACCAAATGTTGTGCAAAGGATTTCACGTACATCGATGGGTATGTTGCACGAGGGGAAGTAGAGTCTGTATACATTTCGTAGTGTCAGCCACACTTCCCCTCATGGTGTCTTAGTAACCATCAAACGTAGTACAACATTGATGCACTAATGCTCGTAAACATCCGAAACAATCAGCAGAACAGTCCTCCTCGAAATATCTTTGCAATTCAACTGATGGGAGCCAGTTTGAATAACCAAATGTTGTGCAAAGTATTTCACGTACATCGATGGGCATGCTGCACGAGGGGAAGTAGAGTCTGTATACATTTCGTAGTGTCAGCCACACTCCCCCTCATGGTGTCTTAGTAACCATCAAACGTAGTACAACATTGATGCACTAATGCTCGGAAACATCCGAAACAAGCAGCGGAACAGTCCTCCTCGAAATGTCTTTGCAATCCAACTGATGGGAGTCAGTTTGAATAACCAAATGTTGTGCAAAGGATTTCACGTACATCGATGGGTATGCTGCACGAGGGGAAGTATTGTCTGTATACATTTCGTAGTGTCAGCCACACTCCCCCTCATGGTGTCTTAGTAACCATCAAACGTAGTACAACATTGATGCACTAATGCTCGGAAACATCCGAAACAAGCAGCGGAACAGTCCTCCTCGAAATGTCTTTGCAATCCAACTGATGGGAGCCAGTTTGGATTACTAAATGTATTGCAAAGGATTTCACGTACATCGATGGGCATGCTGCACGAGGGGAAGTAGAGTCTGTATACATTTCGTAGTGTCAGCCGTACTCCCCCTCATGGTGTCCTAGTAACCATCAAACGTAGTACAACATTGATGCAGTAATGTTCGTAAACATCCGAAACAAGCAGCGGAACTGTCCTCCTCGAAATGTCTTTGCAATCCAACTGATGGGAGCCAGTTTGGATTACTAAATGTATTGCAAAGGATTTCACGTACATCGATGGGTATGTTGCACGAGGAGAAGTAGAGTCTGTATACATTTCGCAGTGTCAGCCACACTCCCCCTCATGGCGTCCTAGTAACCATCAAACGTAGTACAACATTGATGCAGTAATGTTCGTAAACATCCGAAACAAGCAGCGGAACTGTCCTCCTCGAAATGTCTTTGCAATCCAACTGATGGGAGCCAGTTTGGATTACTAAATGTATTGCAAAGTATTTCACGTACATCGATGGGTATGTTGCACGAGGGGAAGTAGAGTCTGTATACATTTCGCAGTGTCAGCCACACTCCCCCTCATGGTGTCCTAGTAACCATCACACGTAGTGCAACATTGATGCACTAATGCTCGTAAACATCCGAAACAAGCAGCGGAACTGTCCTCCTCGAAATGTCTTTGCAATCCAACTGATGGGAGCAAGTTTGGATTACTAAATGTATTGCAAAGGATTTCTCGTACATCGATGGGCATGCTGCACGAGGGGAAGTAGAGTCTGTATACATTTCGTAGTGTCAGCCACACTCCCCCTCATGGTGTCCAAGTAACCATCAAACGTAGTACAACATTGATGCACTAATGCTCGTAAACATCCGAAACAATCAGCAGAACAGTCCTCCTCGAAATATCTTTGCAATTCAACTGATGGGAGTCAGTTTGAATAACCAAATGTTGTGCAAAGGATTTCACGTACATCGATGGGTATGCTGCACGAGGGGAAGTAGAGTCTGTATACATTTCGTAGTGTCAGCCACACTCCCCCTCATGGTGTCCAAGTAACCATCAAACGTAGTACAACATTGATGCACTAATGCTCGTAAACATCCGAAACAATCAGCAGAACAGTCCTCCTCGAAATATCTTTGCAATTCAACTGATGGGAGTCAGTTTGAATAACCAAATGTTGTGCAAAGGATTTCACGTACATCGATGGGTATGCTGCACGAGGGGAAGTAGAGTCTGTATACATTTCGTAGTGTCAGCCGTACTCCCCCTCATGGTGTCCAAGTAACCATCAAACGTAGTATAACATTGATGCACTAATGCTCGTAAACATCCGAAACAATCAGCAGAACAGTCCTCCTCGAAATATCTTTGCAATTCAACTGATGGGAGTCAGTTTGAATAACCAAATGTTGTGCAAAGGATTTCACGTACATCGATGGGTATGTTGCACGAGGGGAAGTAGAGTCTGTATACATTTC
Organism: Xylota sylvarum; assembly: GCA_905220385.1. Classification (NCBI taxonomy): domain Eukaryota; kingdom Metazoa; phylum Arthropoda; class Insecta; order Diptera; family Syrphidae; genus Xylota; species Xylota sylvarum. The sequence continues at coordinate 11,000,967 of LR999961.1, read as the reverse complement.
GTAGTGTCAGCCACACTCCCCCTCATGGTGTCTTAGTAACCATCAAACGTAGTACAACATTGATGCACTAATGCTCGTAAACATCCGAAACAATCAGCAGAACAGTCCTCCTCGAAATATCTTTGCAATTCAACTGATGGGAGTCAGTTTGAATAACCAAATGTTGTGCAAAGGATTTCACGTACATCGATGGGTATGTTGCACGAGGGGAAGTAGAGTCTGTATACATTTCATAGTGTCAGCCACACTCCCCCTCATGGTGTCCAAGTAACCATCAAACGTAGTACAACATTGATGCACTAATGCTCGCAAACATCCGAAACAAGCAGCGGAACAGTCCTCCTCGAAATGTCTTTGCAATCCAACTGATGGGAGCCAGTTTGGATTACTAAATGTCCTGCAAAGTATTTCACGTACATCGATGGGTATGCTGCACGACGGGAAGTAGAGTCTGTATACATTTCGTAGTGTCAGCCGTACTCCCCCTCATGGTGTCCAAGTAACCATCAAACGTAGTACAACATTGATGCACTAATGCTCGTAAACATCCGAAACAATCAGCAGAACAGTCCTCCTCGAAATATCTTTGCAATTCAACTGATGGGAGTCAGTTTGAATAACCAAATGTTGTGCAAAGGATTTCACGTACATCGATGGGTATGCTGCACGAGGGGAAGTAGAGTCTGTATACATTTCGTAGTGTCAGCCACACTCCCCCTCATGGTGTCTTAGTAACCATCAAACGTAGTACAACATTGATGCACTAATGCTCGTAAACATCCGAAACAATCAGCAGAACAGTCCTCCTCGAAATATCTTTGCAATTCAACTGATGGGAGTCAGTTTGAATAACCAAATGTTGTGCAAAGGATTTCACGTACATCGATGGGTATGCTGCACGAGGGGAAGTAGAGTCTGTATACATTTCGTAGTGTCAGCCACACTCCCCCTCATGGTGTCTTAGTAACCATCAAACGTAGTACAACATTGATGCACTAATGCTCGTAAACATCCGAAACAAGCAGCGGAACTGTCCTCCTCGAAATGTCTTTGCAATCCAACTGATGGGAGCCAGTTTGGATTACTAAATGTCCTGCAAAGTATTTCACGTACATCGATGGGCATGCTGCACGAGGGGAAGTAGAGTCTGTATACATTTCGTAGTGTCAGCCGTACTCCCCCTCATGGTGTCCAAGTAACCATCAAACGTAGTACAACATTGATGCACTAATGCTCGTAAACATCCGAAACAAGCAGCGGAACTGTCCTCCTCGAAATGTCTTTGCAATCCAACTGATGGGAGCCAGTTTGGATTACTAAATGTCCTGCAAAGTATTTCACGTACATCGATGGGCATGCTGCACGAGGGGAAGTAGAGTCTGTATACATTTCGTAGTGTCAGCCACACTCCCCCTCATGGTGTCTTAGTAACCATCAAACGTAGTACAACATTGATGCACTAATGCTCGTAAACATCCGAAACAAGCAGCGGAACAGTCCTCCTCGAAATGTCTTTGCAATCCAACTGATGGGAGCCAGTTTGGATTACTAAATGTCCTGCAAAGTATTTCACGTACATCGATGGGCATGCTGCACGAGGGGAAGTAGAGTCTGTATACATTTCGTAGTGTCAGCCACACTCCCCCTCATGGTGTCTTAGTAACCATCAAACGTAGTACAACATTGATGCACTAATGCTCGTAAACATCCGAAACAAGCAGCGGAACTGTCCTCCTCGAAATGTCTTTGCAATCCAACTGATGGGAGCCAGTTTGGATTACTAAATGTCCTGCAAAGTATTTCACGTACATCGATGGGCATGCTGCACGAGGGGAAGTAGAGTCTGTATACATTTCGTAGTGTCAGCCACACTCCCCCTCATGGTGTCTTAGTAACCATCAAACGTAGTACAACATTGATGCACTAATGCTCGTAAACATCCGAAACAAGCAGCGGAACAGTCCTCCTCGAAATGTCTTTGCAATCCAACTGATGGGAGCCAGTTTGGATTACTAAATGTCCTGCAAAGTATTTCACGTACATCGATGGGTATGTTGCACGAGGGGAAGTAGAGTCTGTATACATTTCATAGTGTCAGCCACACTCCCCCTCATGGTGTCCAAGTAACCATCAAACGTAGTACAACATTGATGCACTAATGCTCGTAAACATCCGAAACAATCAGCAGAACAGTCCTCCTCGAAATATCTTTGCAATTCAACTGATGGGAGTCAGTTTGAATAACCAAATGTTGTGCAAAGGATTTCACGTACATCGATGGGTATGCTGCACGAGGGGAAGTAGAGTCTGTATACATTTCGTAGTGTCAGCCACACTCCCCCTCATGGTGTCCAAGTAACCATCAAACGTAGTACAACATTGATGCACTAATGCTCGCAAACATCCGAAACAAGCAGCGGAACAGTCCTCCTCGAAATGTCTTTGCAATCCAACTGATGGGAGCCAGTTTGGATTACTAAATGTCCTGCAAAGTATTTCACGTACATCGATGGGTCTGTTGCACGAGGGGAAGTAGAGTCTGTATACATTTCATAGTGTCAGCCACACTCCCCCTCATGGTGTCCAAGTAACCATCAAACGTAGTACAACATTGATGCACTAATGCTCGTAAACATCCGAAACAATCAGCAGAACAGTCCTCCTCGAAATATCTTTGCAATTCAACTGATGGGAGTCAGTTTGAATAACCAAATGTTGTGCAAAGGATTTCACGTACATCGATGGGTATGCTGCACGAGGGGAAGTAGAGTCTGTATACATTTCATAGTGTCAGCCACACTCCCCCTCATGGTGTCCAAGTAACCATCAAACGTAGTACAACATTGATGCACTAATGCTCGTAAACATCCGAAACAATCAGCAGCACAGTCCTCCTCGAAATATCTTTGCAATTCAACTGATGGGAGTCAGTTTGAATAACCAAATGTTGTGCAAAGGATTTCACGTACATCGATGGGTATGCTGCACGAGGGGAAGTAGAGTCTGTATACATTTCGTAGTGTCAGCCACACTCTCCCTCATGGTGTCTTAGTAACCATCAAACGTAGTACAACATTGATGCACTAATGCTCGCAAACATCCGAAACAAGCAGCGGAACAGTCCTCCTCGAAATGTCTTTGCAATCCAACTGATGGGAGCCAGTTTGGATTACTAAATGTCCTGCAAAGTATTTCACGTACATCGATGGGTATGTTGCACGAGGGGAAGTAGAGTCTGTATACATTTCATAGTGTCAGCCACACTCCCCCTCATGGTGTCCAAGTAACCATCAAACGTAGTACAACATTGATGCACTAATGCTCGTAAACATCCGAAACAATCAGCAGAACAGTCCTCCTCGAAATATCTTTGCAATTCAACTGATGGGAGTCAGTTTGAATAACCAAATGTTGTGCAAAGGATTTCACGTACATCGATAGGTATGCTGCACGAGGGGAAGTAGAGTCTGTATACATTTCATAGTGTCAGCCACACTCCCCCTCATGGTGTCCAAGTAACCATCAAACGTAGTACAACATTGATGCACTAATGCTCGTAAACATCCGAAACAATCAGCAGAACAGTGCTCCTCGAAATGTCTTTGCAATCCAACTGATGGGAGCCAGTTTGGATTACTAAATGTCCTGCAAAGGATTTCACGTACATCGATGGGTATGTTGCACGAGGGGAAGTAGAGTCTGTATACATTTCATAGTGTCAGCCACACTCCCCCTCATGGTGTCCAAGTAACCATCAAACGTAGTACAACATTGATGCACTAATGCTCG
>LR999961.1:10901481-10997078 GCA_905220385.1 Xylota sylvarum | reverse complement strand
AGTTATACAGCTGGATTGCAGGGGTGTAAGTAATTTATTAGTTTTATTAGTTTATGTCCTTACTGATGATGGATTCAAGCACTTTAGATAAAAATGGAAGTATAGCAATGGGTCTATATTCAGAAACAGTTCCCTTTTTGAGAATAGGAATAATTTTTGATTGTTTCCATAAACCAGGATATGTTGAGAAGGCGATAATGGTGTTGACGATATGGGTTATAGGACGAAGAACATAAGGTAGAAGGATTTTGATGAAATCAGGGTGAACGTTGTCGAGGCCTACACTTTTGTATTTAATGGAGAAAACTGCTTTTCCGACTTCGAACGTATCCACATTTGTGAAAAGAAATGCATCTTCCGAGTTGTTAGATGGAAAAAGTTGGGTAGTGTTTTGTGCCATATGGCTAGTCCTAGTGAATTGTTTATTTAGTTCATCAATATCAACGTCTACAGTATCAGATTGCATTTTATTACCAAGTCCAAGGTCCTTCACCTATTTCCATAAAAACTTGAAACGCTTCCAGCGACGATATAAAACATCTCTTTGAGACATGGCGTTAGCAATGTCAGCGGACATCCATGGACTCGATCCTTTCCTTATCACGCGATATTTAAGAGGAACATATTTTTCGAAAAGGTAATTGATGTAGTTATTGAATAGTTCAACTTGAACGTCTACCTCGGGAGTCATCAGCAACGAATACCAATCAAGGTTGCCACATTCACTAAAAAGATTTTCTAAATCAATCATGCGAAAATCACGAAAGTTAACAACTTGCGGAACAATAACATCATCTACAATAATATTCAGGGTAGCAAAGATTAGGTCATGATGAGAAAAACCTGGAAGAGATAGCTGCGTGTAATTCAACATCAAATCAGGATTACTAAGTAATATGACGTCAAGTAAGAAAGGCATACAATTTGGAGAGAAATGGGTAGCTTGGGTTGTATTACCAAATTGAAAAACCAAGTCCATTTACCGCATTTTTTAACTCGCCACAAACAATAAATTTCTGAGATTGCAGACAAACTTCATCGAGTATATCTCTTAGAATTCTATAATCGGCTACATTTGGTGCCATGTAAAGTCCTCCAATGGTACATTTATTTTCGCCGGACAAAATATCTAAGAAAATCATTCAGAGCGGTCTGGTTCATTAGAACACTTCACAACTTTAGCAGTGATCGAGTTTCTAATATATATGGCCGCACCTCCGCCCCGACACCTTCCACGATCAGCTCGAAATAATGTGAAACTCTGAGCATTTTTTTTTTTTTTTTAAATTTTATCGGCGGATTTGATGATAATACTGGCATCTTTGCGTTGCTCAGAGTCCCGGAGCATAGGTTTGACACGAAAAATGTTTCGCAATGTTGGTGTAGGGTGGCTTACTGCTGAGCAAACCTTGTGAAAAATGTCATGGAAGTTTTCATCCGTTGATTCAGGAACACCGGAACACCTCTCTCTCAAGAGTATCGATTGTTGAAAGCAGGTCTTAGCATTTTTCACTAACCAATTGGATTTTTTTGTCAAGGTCCAAACGAATTTCACTAACCTGTGACTTGAATTTTTCCTCCAGAGCTGATAGCTTAGCGTCGAACAAGTCATTAAGTTCCTTCTTTAATACTTCTCCCCACTCATTCAGTTTTCTCTGGATACGGCTCCGCAGCTTGTCAGCAGTAAAATTTGAGTTGTTCCGTTCGCCAAGAGAGCTTACATTTAGTTCTTGAGGCTTAGATCTTGTATTTCTTTTCGCAGACATTGAGGAATTTGCAATATTATGTTAAAAGATCTATGCAATTCAATCACTTAGTAAAGAGTGAACGTAATTATGCAACTAAAGCGTATTATAATCAGAGTTAAGTAAAGACTGTAGATTTTGAATAGTAAAAGAGAAACGTTGGCGGACGCGAACTATAGCACTACCAACTAGGTCGCATAGTAGAACTGAACTGATATTACTTACCTTTCCCTCTACATTACCTTTGTTCGTCCTTTACTTGAATACGCCAGTCAAGCGTGGTCCCCCTATCAGCAAGGACATGTTTCAAGAATCGAGAACATTCAACGTCGTTTGCTTCGGTTTGCCCTTCGAGGTCTTTCTTGGAACGACCCACTTATTCTGTCTCCCTGTCAATACCGTCTTAACCTTATCAATCTGAATTCACTTGAGAAACGAAAAGATGTTGCAGACATTCTTTTCATTCATCGACTGCTCTCAGGCTTCATCGATTGCGCATCTCTTTACAACTTAATTCTCTTCAACACTAACCCACGTAACTTACTTGTTCTATCTTCCGACCCACCACACCTTATATGGCTTCTTTTTTTTTTTTTTTTATATGGAAGGGGAAATCTTCTAAAAGATACTGACGAAATACTCGGTTGATCAGCATGCCAGATTTCTACTGACTAAAACCACCTCCCTTTAAATCTTTTTCTATACCCCGCGGTACTACCTCCAGGTATGTCTTCACGGGGCAGGATTTAGCAATTGTTGCTTTCTTCAGATTTCTACATGACCAGTCTCTTGGTTCCTTCTTGTTTCTGCATCTCTGCCTCTTTTCCGCTCCAGTCGTCTAAGTTCACATCAAATTTATTTTGTGTAGGAGTCTACTGCATCCCATTTTGCTTGAGACTGTAGCATGTGACCTACAATGTTTTCAGGGTTTGGTAAAGCTTCCAGATCCCTGTGCAGGGTTTCTCTCTGAGGCTGGAATCGTGGGCATTCAAAGTATACATGCTCAGCGTTTTCTGGTATTCCCTCGCAAGTCGGGCAATTGGGCGTGTCATCGAGTTTGAACCTTGTAGGTAAGCACGAAAGCTTCCATGCCCACTCAGCATTTGAGTAATATGGAAGTTTAGTTCTCCGTGCTTCCGCTCTATCCAATCGTTTATTGTCGGGATAATTCGGTACGTCCACCGACCTTTATCAGATGCATTCCAGAGCTGCTGCCATTTGCCTAAACTAACAGTTCGTTCAGCTTCGTTTATGCCATTAGTTCCTTCAGTGGTATTCATTCCGTCGCTTTTCTTTTCGTAGATTCTCTGCGCTTCATCTGGTCAATGGGGACAATTCCCGCGATGACATTCGCTGCGTCGCTAGACACTGTACGATATGCACTACATACTCTCCAGGCACATACATAGTCTGTACGTCGTTTCGATTTTTTTCCTATACGACTTGGTCTTCATAGCTCCTGCCCAAATTGGTGAAATATATAGGATTACGGACTTAATTACGCTTGCATACAATCGTCTTCGACTATACCTAGGTCCTCCTACATTTGGCATTATCCTCATGAGGGCGTTATTAATGCGTGAGGCTTTCTCGCTTACATGCTGTAGGTGTTGTTTGAAGGTAAGCCTAGCATCTAACACCATACCCAGGTATTTGATTGCAGGTTTCGATTCAACCTCGTGTCCACCTACCGTGATGGTGATTGTCTCGCACTCTTTCCTGCTGCTAATCAGCACCACTTCGATTTTATTTTCAGCGAGCTCAAGACCTACTGATGTAAGCCATTTCTGGACTATCCTAATAGTGTCGTTGCTGATTTGGGAGACTTCCTCCAAAAATTTGGCCACTACGACAATGGCGATGTCGTCAGCAAATCACACTATTTTTGCTTCTTCTGGTATTGGCAGCCGAAGTATTCCATCGTACATGATATTCCACAACAGCGGCCCCAAGACCGAGCCCTGTGGCACTCCCCCCGAGACGATGTATTTTTTAATACCCTCATCTGTATTATACAGAAGGATCCGTTGTCTAAAGTAGTCCTCTATTATATTTATTAGATACTGTGGAACTCTCTTGTTTCTTAGCGTAGTTAAGATATGTTCCCAATTTGCGGAATTGAACGCATTTTTTATATCTAAAGTAATGACAGAGCAATACTTTTTTGAGCCTCCTTTCCATCTTCGGCCATCAATGGCTTTCTGCGCAGTATCGACTACCACCTTGATTGCATTTATCGTAGACCGTCCCCTTCGGAAGCCATACTGGTGCTCGGCTAGACCTCCCGCGTTTTCAATCGCTGTTTCTAGCCTGGTACCAATGATCCGTTCGAGCACTTTTCCAGCTGTATCCAGCATACAGAGTGGTCGATAAGATGATGGATCTCCCAGTGGTTTGTTTCCTTTAGGTATGAGGACTAGTTTTTGTATCTTCCATTGACTCGGAAATACTCCTTCTCGGAGGCATGAGTTGTAAAGATCCAAAAACAAGTCCGGTCTGGCTTTAATTGCGGTTTTTAGTGCACTATTGGGTATCGCATCTGGACCAGGTGCTTTTCTGTATCCAACTCTGCTGCAGATAGTAACCAGCTCTTCTCTTGTTACCATAGGTATCAACTGGGTTGATGCTAGCTGTACTGTACTGGATTGCAATTCACGCTGACTTGGAAAGAGCCCATTAACGATCTCGAGGAGCAGGTTCGGGCACGTTGGTGGTGGTTGATGGAATATTTTAAGTCTTTTCAGAACCACTAGATACGCCATCCCTCATGGATTTTGGTCCGCTTCATTGCATAATTCCCAGAAACATCTACGTTTGCTATTTTGGATAGCTTGTTTTAGGTCCTTACGCGCTCTTTTGTACCGGTTTTGAAAGTCTTCGAACGTGTCCCTTCCTCTAGAACGTTGATACAGCCTTCTCATGCGGTGGCATTCGGAGCGTAGCTGCGCAATATTTTCATTCCACCAGTAAACTGAGGTAGTATATTTACGATTTACCTTTTTTCGCACCATAGAGGCATCGCAGGCATTTGTAAGGTGGCTCATAGTTTGTTTCGCCTTGTCTACTGCTGAACCTGTCAGCGTCGTGTTCTCTAGCATAATATAGAGAACAAGAAATAAGTGCATCTCTATCCAGGGTGTTGGTTTTCCATCCTAGGTTTTGAGTCGTATTTCGAGCTGAAGGATTTCTTCTCGTTTTGATCTCAAAAAGTATGGCCTGATGGTCACTGTGGGTGTAGTGGGAGCTTACTTACTTACATGAAGCGTTTTGGACTAAACAGCTAACAAACGTCAGATCTATAATCGAGCCCATTCCGCTTCGGGTAAATGTTTTTTCCTGGCCATTGTTAAGAAGGGCTATGTCGAGTGCGGCAATAGCCTCTAACAGGCAAGTTCCTCTTCGGTTTGTTCTGGGACTGCCCCACTCTGTAGCCCAGGCATTAAAATCACCAGCTATGACAGCCGGGCTTCGGTCTCTTGCATCTAGAGTCAGTCTGTCGAGAAAGTTTTCAAATTCCTCTATCGTGAGGCTCGGTGGGGCGTAGCAGCTATATACATTGATGCCACTAATTTTGGTTCGTACGAAACCAGCATTAGGTACCACCTCCGTTTCCTGAAAGAGTTTATTGCTGCAGGACCAGATCGCAGCTTTACCTGTGCTGTCAGTGATCCATCTATTTCTATCGTTCTGCTTATACGGTTCACTTAGAATAGCCACATCGATATTCAGTTCCCGTACAGATTGCAGCAGAACATTTTGGACAGCCTCGCAGCGGTTTAGGTTTAACTGCAGAAATTCGGATTTTACCCAAAGTTATCAGCGTGTTGGCCGCGTTTTCTGGGAGACTCAATGTTGCCGTCTGTGTTCCACTATACGCTTTTCTGATCGACTTGCTCGATGTCGGTTGGATCGTAGGAGCACCTTCTAACCGCTCGGTAATAGCTTCCAAGATTTCTCCCTCCGTAGTAACTTCGTCGAGATCTTTAATTTCAAGCAGTACTTCTTGTGTTAGCATTTTAGCCTCAGCATGCTCCACTAGCGTCTTTCCTATTTTGTTTTGGACCTGTGAAGCTTGCAAGTTCGCAGACCTCTTAAGTTCTATGAGCAAGTGCCCCTTTGCTGTCTTCCTTATGTGGTTTACGCTCTGTCCTAGTTCCTTAAGGTCAGGGTCTTTATTAACTTTTCGGAGCATATCTTCGTAAGACCATTCACCTGTCGGCTTTATAACGATTGCGTCTGGGCGTGTTGGCTTCTTTCGCTTTTTGTTGCTCACTTTGCTCCAATTGGTTTCACTGCTGGTTTTACCTGAGCCAGGTGGGACTGGAGGAGCTGCGATGATGGGCTCTATTGGTGTGTCTGCCTTACTTGGCTTTTTACGCTTTGCCTCCATCTGCGTCTTCTCTTTTTTCCTTTTAGGAACTGGGTTACGTCTCTTCTTCTCTTAGGTGTCGCAATTTCGCCTTCCTTGACCAGTGTTTGCATGGGTTTTTCTTTTCCGGCACAGGGTTTAAGGAAATTTAAGTGCTGTGTCTGGGTTGCCTTTTGAACTCCGTCTTTCTTACTATTCTTAGCGCTGTCCACCACTGAACAGTAGGCTAGACGAATGGAGCTGGTGAGCTTACGAATCTCGGTGTGGACATTGTTTTTAGTCTTAATGAAGTCCATCAGCTTATCAATTCTTTCTCCCAGGGCTGTAAGAGCATCATATTTTTTAATTAGCTCTTGTTGAACCGTTCTCCGCGACTGCTGCGAACAGCTCCTCTATCTCAATGACATGGTGGACATTTGATTCTTTTACAGCCAGTTCTGCAGCGACAGGTGTGCTAACCGCCTCCTTTGCTATGCTTTTTGGCGGTGATCGCGTCATCAAGGACCTTCTCCTAAATGGTTCCTCAGTCTGTTGAGTTCCATCAAGTGTTCCTGCTTCTCCATTTTCATTTTCATTTTTGTTTTTTTGATTTTTTTGGTTTGTTTTGTTTGGATTTAAATTCATTTTGGATCCCACGAGTGTAGGGGAAAGTAGGTCAGCTACATCATAATGTAGTAAGGCTTCATTACAACCAGAGGGCACCAGTTATCTGGAGGGCTCCGTTAGCGATGCTATATTGATTTAATGTCCCCAGCACCATCCAGGCCTCAGCACGGGTCGCTTGACACTTTGCCTTCGGGACGGGACGCTTAGTTAAGGGCGGCATCTGTTCGCCCAGTCAAAAATTTCATAGGGTTAATGGGTTTTTTCCGTCACACCCTCCGTTGTTGCCGCTCTTGGTCGGGGACTGCTTATTGGTTATTCCCAGCTAACCTATATATATACAGGCCGTTCAGCTATCTGCCACGTGCTGACCCCCCTGGTAGCCCGAACCAGGCCCCAGGCAACCAGCACCTTATGTATATGGCTCCAATGAACCAATCTCCCGTATGCTGCGGAAAGTTAACTTAAACCTGATCCAGTTCGATTTTAATCGCAACACTCCCAGCCTCAAACTCAATCTTCTTCATCCTTAGCTTTAAGTCATAGCTTTTAATTTAGTTTTTAAGTTAGTTGTCGTTAAGCAAAGCGGCAATAAAAGCGATTTCTGCCATTGACATAAAATCAAAGCTTGTAGGTCTCTATCGGGAAGAGCTACGGGTTCGCAGCATGACGTAAGACTTTACTGGATTACCGGACATAAAGGTATACCGAGAAATGAAAGAGCTAATGAACTGGCAAGGAAAGGAACATCATTTGAACTAAACGAAGCAGACACTACAGTAAAAATCCTACCCTGTAACCTTAGACAAGCGATTGGGAACAAAATACTTGTAGCAGCAAATGAGAGATGGATCACGCTCGATTCCTGTGTCACAAACAGGAAAATGTGGCCAATCTACAACAAACAAAAAACCGAGAGAATCTTACAAATGAGTATAATTATCTCTCGTAAGTATAATTACCGGACACAACATGCTGAAATATCACACAAAGTAGATGAGACTCAGCACGGACGACCTATGCAGAGGCTGTGGTGACGAGGAGGTGCATGAGGATACTCCACAATTCCTCTGTCACTGCCCAGTACTCTGTTAAATCAGAAACAAAATTCTACGAAGACATTTCTTCCAAGATTTAGAAGAACTTTCCGATTTGCATAAAATATTTGCATAAATTCATAATTCGAAAAACCTCGGGTTGGCTGAAATATCCATAGGTTTTTCATAGGTTCATATAGTATGAGAGGTATAGCCCTCAAGGGGCATCACAATGGATCTACATTGATCTAAGTGTGACGGGTGCAAGTTTCTCTTCTCTCGTCAACCCATTAACCTAACTTAACCTAAAAATTTAGTGGCAACCCAAACAGAATATTAAATTTGTGAAGTAAATTTACCATCTCCGGTCCGCAAAATGCGAAGCGAATCCTATGTTGAAAACGAGGAACACGAAATTTCCAGAGATCAGACCGAATGAGCTACTTAAAATTTCTCAACGCAATGCAATAAATGAAACGTTGAAAAATAAATTTTGGCAAATGCAAGCGAAAATAAATTCAAACATCTTAATGATAAACAATCCTAAACAACCCCAAAAGATACTTTTGCTTTCTGTTCGTTTGTCGTTGCACGTTCTTCTGTCTCATAGGAATTAGAAAAAAAAAACACCATTTGGAGCTTTATGGGATTATTTTGGGATATTTACACTCGATGCAAAAACCATTTTCAATTATGGATCTAAACTTGGAAAGCGATTGCAGCGACGTTAGGACAGGGTAGCGGCGAACGTATTCGGTTATTATGATTATTCAATGCTACCACTCTTCCACTTTTACCTTGGGACACACGCATGTCCTTGCTCAATTCAGTGAATCATTTTTAATTTTTCATTTTTCATTTTTCAATATCCCATCAGCCCCCCCTCCACGTATGCAAACAGATAGATACAACCAAAACCCCCTTCCACAGGGCAGAACTGTGTTGTGGATTCTATGATTAGACAGGACTACCTTTCCTTTCATGTGCGCCTGGCATCTTTGGGACAGATTTTGACTGCTGTCCACATAACAAAAGTCTAATTCCCGCAATTTGATGAAAATAATTTCTCAATAACTACCACTTCTACCTTGGGACACATGCATGTCCTTGCTCAATTCAGTGAATCATTTTTCATTTTTCATTTTCCAATATCCCATCAGCCCCCCCCCCCCCCCCCCTCCACGTATGCAAACAGATAGATACAACCAAAGACCCGCTTCCACAGTGCAGAACTGTGTTGTGGATTCTATGATTAGACAGGACTACCTTTCCTTTCATGTGCGCCTGGCATCTTTGGGACTGATTTTGACTGCTGTCCACATAACAAAAGTCTAATTCCCGCAATTTGATGAAAATAATTTCTCAATAACTACCACTTCTACCTTGGGACACATGCATGTCCTTGCTCAATTCAGTGAATCATTTTTCATTTTTCATTTTCCAATATCCCATCAGCCCCCCCCCCCCTCCACGTATGCAAACAGATAGATACAACCAAAGACCCGCTTCCACAGTGCAGAACTGTGTTGTGGATTCTATGATTAGACAGGACTACCTTTCCTTTCATGTGCGCCTGGCATCTTTGGGACTGATTTTGACTGCTGTCCACATAACAAAAGTCTAATTCCCGCAATTTGATGAAAATAATTTCTCAATAACTACCACTTCTACCTTGGGACACATGCATGTCCTTGCTCAATTCAGTGAATCATTTTTCATTTTTCATTTTCCAATATCCCATCAGCCCCCCCCCCCCCCCCCCTCCACGTATGCAAACAGATAGATACAACCAAAGACCCGCTTCCACAGTGCAGAACTGTGTTGTGGATTCTATGATTAGACAGGACTACCTTTCCTTTCATGTGCGCCTGGCATCTTTGGGACTGATTTTGACTGCTGTCCACATAACAAAAGTCTAATTCCCGCAATTTGATGAAAATAATTTCTCAATAACTACCACTTCTACCTTGGGACACATGCATGTCCTTGCTCAATTCAGTGAATCATTTTTCATTTTTCATTTTCCAATATCCCATCAGCCCCCCCCCCACCTCCACGTATGCAAACAGATAGATACAACCAAAGCCACTCCCTTCCACAGGGCAGAACTGTTTTGTGGATTCTATTATTAGACAGGACTACCTTTCGTTTCATGTGCGCCTGGCATCTTTGGGACAGATTTTGTTACGCGTGGTGAAATTTTTTAACGAAACGAAACACAGCCCTCCATGTACATTCAAGTATCCAATCCGACTGAAGAAAGTAGAGACAAGTGAATAGTATTTATATTCGATAGTCGATACGGTATATGAAGTGTTGAAACTCTTTGACAGACTGGGCATGAGCATCGCAGCTGCAAAGGATACGCCATTGTTGCTCTCTCTCTCTCTATGTCTGCAATATTCATCATAAAAAGTACCAACAACAATATTTTCTGCAGAGCAAGGATTGTCGATGACGTACTATACAAGGTATTGCTTCCTTTGAGTTGAGAGAGCTTGGCAGATGCCTCCCTGCCTCTTTCTCATCCATGTGCAGCTTCTGCAAAAATCGTTTGCCGCGAGAACCAGCGTCCCAATGATGAAAATGCGATTTTGAAGAGGTCAGCAGAAATGTAGTCAGCACATCAGTATCAGTTTGTCCCAAAATATGTAGTCATATACAACCCCTTTCCGTCACATCATATATTGTATATCCTTGTGGGGTTATTTCATTTTCCATGGTCTTTCTGCAAAGACTACTACTTGGTTCGTAGCTGCTGAGTAACAGGAGTAATAAACAGCTGGGAGTCTCCCACACACGCACTCTGCAAATAATTCCTGGCTGCTGGTATCCTTGAATCGTTTGAACCGTTGGGACTGGTTTGGTATGGTTTGGTATGGAAAATAGAAAACATTCTACAACGCTAAGAGGTTTGTTTTAAAAAATTCGAATACCAAATCCATTCTTTCAATACCAGGCGACCAGCAGAGACAGCAAGGAGAGCGTTGTCACAAAACAGTGTTTTCCTCATGACGACACATGAAAGGACACGGCGCAATCTCTGAAAAAAGAGTCGTTAGATGGAATCCAATTCGGTAGAAAGGAAGGCAAGAAGTTAACCGTGAGAGCGAATTTCTTGATTCACGAGAGGCATTACAAAGGATATGAACAGTTGTGACTATGAATCTGTATGCAGAACTACTCAGAGGGAGCAGGACTGAGGAGAGGCAAAGGATATGACCAAATGTGAGTACGTGACTATAAATCTGTATGCCATCCAATCAGTCGTATTGCGTTCACACATTAGGAAGGATCTGTTCATGATGATTGTCGGATTTCCTTGAAAATTACGTAAAATCTTCAAAGATTTTATGAAAACGACGTTTTCGAAATTTTACTACCAGGCGACAATAAAAGGTAGGAGGTGAACACTCTCAATGGAATGTTGTGAGGATACGTGGCATAACAACCAGTCATCATAGTTGAATTAAACTTGTCGAAATGGTTTTGAAAATCTGCGCCAGAAACCCTGTGTAACAAGTATGGGTATCAGGAGCTCATAAAAATTAGAAAGAGTTTCGAGTACATGGAGGTAAAAGGAATACCACTGAATAGGAGGTATTCTCAATCGAAGGGGGATGTATAGACTCCACATTGGGTAGAATGAAGGTGATATGACATTTGTATGTATAGATTCCACATTGGGTAGAACGAAGGTCACATGAATATTTGTATTTGAGAGTCTGCAACCAAGGTTATTTAATAAATACTTGCACAAGTTGCTGTTTGCCTGAATCTAACCTGAATTCTAAGCACTTTCACCGGATACATTCCACAAATAAGAGAAGAATTGGTTCTACTTGAACGTAATAAGCAAGACAACTTTTTTTTTTCTCACCGTCTGTAGATATTTCAGGTCCTTTGGGTATGCTCGACAATGTCTGCACAACAGCAGGTATTTATTTGTATGTTCCACCATCAATGCTGAGAAACCGCTGCAGAAAACCATTTTAAGGATTTTTCGTACACGATTCCCATCAGTTGAATGGCAGATACGTTTGATACGACAGATACGACAGACCCCCCCACGTCTTTGTATCGAAAATATAGTCGACTTGTATCCCATTAGCTGTGCAGAAGGACAGAAATATGATTGAGTCTGCACGCACATGCGGACAAGCAACAGTTTGACTTCGGTCTACTAGGAGAGCAGATTATTTAGCTAGCAACCCGTATACCATCTGATGTCATAAAATAATAATTGATTGTAGGAGGGGTGGAAGCATAAACCTGCATCCACACCAAACATACTCACAGATGGATGGGTTTTGGGTGGTATGACGTGCACTGTTCTGCTATCCAAACGAAAAGAGAGGAACTCTATCGCGACAGGGGTGGTTTCTGGGGCTGCGCAGATATTTTTCTACCCTTGTGCTCCTGGTTAGCAGTTTATTTCCGTTTCTAACTACCCCGTAGTTGTAAAGCGATTATATGCATTCACATTCAGTTTGTGTTTCTCCGCCTGGGCGCCGGATTCTTGCAATAGGGTAGAATGATTGAAAATTTCACTTCTCAACACACACTTTTCTACTCAACAGCTCATGAGGATGGACACATCCTTTTGGTACGTTTTACAGAGGCGAATGTAATGGTATACGGATAAACTTGGAAATTCGTTGCTGTATAACAATGAAGCGCGATTCTTTTGTCGTTTTATGTACGCGAAAGTGCTTCTGTGCTGCAGAATATATGTGCGGAATCATACATTTAATTCCACATGTTCACCTTGAAACAAAACCATTCTGATAAGCTCTCCTCTCCTGATTTAACTCTCCATGTTTACGCTCTATCTAGTCGTTGATTATCGGGAAAAATCGACCTTTATTTGATGCATTACAGAGCTATTGCCATTTTCGTAGACTGGCAGTTCGTTCTGTTTGGCTTAGGTCATTTATTCCTTCAGTGGTCTTCATTTCACCATTTTCGTCGCCCACATTGTTTTTTTTTTCATATTGTCTCTGAATTTCATCTGATAACAGGTAAATGGGGACCATTCCTGTAATGACATAAGCTGCATCGCTAGATACTGTGCGATATGCACTACATACTCTCAAGGAGCATAGTCTGTACGTTGTTTCGATTTTCTTCTTATACGACTTGGTGTTCATAGCTCCTGCTACAGATAGTAATTAGCTCTTCTCTTGTTACCATAGGTATCAGCTGGATTGGTGCTAGCTGTACGTTACTCAATTGCATTTCCCATTGGCATGGGAAGAACCCATTAACTACATATGTCGAGGAGCAGATTCACAGATTCCCCCATGGATTTTGGTCCGCTTCATCACATAATTCTAAGAAGCATCTACGTTTGCTATTTTGGTTGGCTTGGCTTTTGGGTCCTTGCGCGCTCTTCTGTATCGGTTTTGCAATTCTTCAAACGGTACCTGCGACCGAAATATACGAAGATATGCAGCACACCACACACCAGTCATCACTATAGTTTCATCTGCCATCCAGTGCGGATATGTGCGAGAGCAATTTTTATACAGTCCACTAATAAAGTTTTTGTTTAATTTTATTTTGCGTTTTTATATTATTGATTTGAACAAATGTTTTTTTTCCTGGCCATTGTTAACAAGGGCTATGCCAAGTGCGGCGAAAGCCTCTAACAGGTAAGTTCCTCTTCTATTTGTTTTGGAACTAACCCACTCTGTAGCCGCGGCATTGAAATCACCAGCTAGAGTCTGTGTGTCAAGGAATTTTTCAAATTCCTCTATTGTGAAAGCTCCGTGGGGCGTAGCAGGTGTGTACATACATACATATGTGTTTGCCATTAATTTTGGTTCATACGAAGGTAGTGTTAAGTACCGCCACTGTTTCCTGGAAGGACTTATTGCCAAATCGATGCAGATGCAGTACCTTCATCGCCTTTTGATAAGATGCCTTGCTTTATGTCCAAAGGCACAGGCCCCCCTTACATATAGAATTTCATTGGGATTATTGTTTGGCAAATGCGGCAGACTATCCATCCTACTCGAAGTTTACCCATAGATACAAGGCCGTCTGGGTTCCACCATATGCCTTTCGAATCAACTTGATCACTGTCGATTACTTAAAAGTACCTTTTAGCCGCTCCGTGAAAGTTTCGTAGATTTCCTACTCGGTTGTAACTTCGCTAAAATCTTTGATTTCAATCGGTACTTCGTGTATTAGCGCCTTAACCTCAGCGTGTTCCACTAGCATCTTTTCTATTTTGTTTTAAAACTTTGAAGCTTGCAAGTCCGCCGATCTCTTAAGCTCTATAAGCAAGTGCCCCTTTGCTGTCTTCCTTATGTGGCTAACATTGTGTCCTATTTCCGAACGCACTGCATTAGGGGTACTAAAATACAAACACCTTGGAAGACACGTCCTACTCGGACTGAGTTATTTTAGATGTTATAGTTTCTCGCAACAACTCTCCATACCCACAGTTTCTCTAGACAGAAACAAAACGGGCCCAATCTCAACCAACCCACCCACAAACCATGAATGAATCCCGACAGAAAACGGGTCAACATTTCAACTCACTACCATTACTTCCTATAGAAATCCCTGTTATGTGGCACTTTCATGGCCCTCCACCCACCGAGTCTATACCATTGAACTCTCGTATTTTATTCAATTACTATAGCAAATGTGATTAGCTTGTTTTCATGGTTTATTTAGAACACCATCCGATATATCCCAACTAAATGCGGTTTGTTTCTACTTTTTCCTTGTTCCAACCGCAAAATTTAGCCTCCTCTGTTAATTAGTTTGGATAGCACTGCCCCCAATGCTGCCCTCAATGCTGCCCCCAATGAGTGGATCTGGGTGGCACCAATCACTGGGTGAGCAATCGAATATTGCCGAAAATATTATACCCATACTGAAATGAATCCGGGGATAGTTGGGGCTTATCGTTGTTACTGGAAAACACCGGCCTTGCTGATCACCTAGTATCGATGAGACATTGAAGACTGTATACATGGACAGCATGCGTTTTCTTAAGAACAAAACTCGCTTCTTAGTATGGCTCCTGGAAGATGTACGAAAGTAGTCCGCCTTTGAAATTATTTTTAAAAATCTTCTCTAAGCTTGAAATATTGTCTTCAAAATTTCGCGAGTTATCAGGCAAACAGAAATACTTGCTACTACCAACTGAGTTATGTTCGATTCATCCCATCCCAATTTTCTACCCATTCCCGGTTAACCCAACGACTAATTAAACTACGTCCATCGATGCAGAACCTCGCCTGATACCGAAATTCGAAAATCACAGTTTCCCCGAAGGTGAAACTACTACTCACTCTATCTGTATGTAGATGGATATACACAAATAGTTCATGCAACAATGAATGGAGCAGAACTAGTAGGCTCCAGGATGGCAATATTTTCAAAAGCAACCATATACAGCAATGCAAACCACCCCCCCCCCCCCCCCCCCCTCCTCCTGCAACATGCATTCATTTTGCCACCTTCTACTGCAATATTGTTTCGCTATTGACTTCGTTTCTTAGTTTCATAGTCGCCTGGTAATAAATGTTGAAAATCGAACGTAATTCGTTTCGAAACCCAGTCAGCGAATGTCCTACTCGGATACGTGTCTGGAATACAACTGATTGGCTTTGGGAATCAGAAACCTTACCCGACTGAGCGAAACAATTCAGCAGACCAGCACCGTAGCACCATACGAGTACGTGCAATATTTTAGTGAATTCCCTACAACAAGGACATGATTCAATGTATTCACAGTTCCTATCATACAACGTGTGTTCGTATCTATTCATCGAATTTCGCGAATTTAGTGGATGATTTGCTGGCAAAAAAAAGTTTGCAGGAGGGTTACATGCTTTCGTGTATGCCTGCCTGGTGGAAAAAATAAAAAATCGACTTTGAAGGTAACCCAGAGAGTATTTTTTCTATGTTTTTACATAGCGCGTAGCCTTGTTCCTCTGAACTTCGCGTAATCACCCCTTAAACTGCTGGGTAATGAATACGGTGCCCCTTTCCTACTCCAAATCCATCCCAACACCAAATCCAGCCCTACACCCACTTAATGTAGCTACCACCCACACAGTATTCTGTAAGAGACTGTCATTGACTTAAATTTGGAAAAATTGTGTCAAACACAAGCAAGCTATACCAGGGTAACAGCAGTAATCACAAGCAACTACCAGACTTGTTTTATAGTTGGAACCCATTTGCCGCCTATTTTGACATACATTCCACATAAAGAAAGAGTAGTGTGACCAGAGTGTGATGTGTGAACATATTTTTCTTTAAAAAACAACCTGATTTGCTGTGTTTCAGAACATGACCACAGCAGCCTCGTAAAGAATGGAGTCGAAGTAGTACTTTAGTGAAGCTGAAGGACTTTCCGTTCGAACATCTGAAGCTTCTTAATTTTGAAAGGCGAAATGGTGACAACAGTATGTAATGACTGGTCTAATGTGTTGCTTGTAGATCAGGAGCTTGGTCTTTTTGATAAGACCACTCCATCCCTTAACAATAGCAATATCGGGGTGATTCAGGGAGGCCGCTTAGCTATCCCTAAGCTACAAACCAGCTTTTGCCTTTGTTGTAGGTTATCCACGACGTGGGGTTCAGAATGGATCCATTGGTGATCCAAGTGCTATATAGACTTCTCGGAGGCCTTCGATCAACTTCCACGGTTTTCATCATAAATGAGATCTTACCAAGTGAAGTTTAGAGGCCTTCTATCAAACTCTATTACAGTTTAATTTGGAGTTCCACAGAGAAGTGACTAAGGGCCAATTCTCTTTATACTTACCCATCAGATGCATTTAAAACCAGAATAATCTGCACCTTCTTCAGCTCCTTCTACCAGGTATTAGATGTCCCATCCCCACACGCTTTTATGTCATATCTACTTTGAGGTTCCTTGACCTAATGACTACCACTTAGGTCATTGTAAATAGGACAAACTTCGTCGAAGAAGTCTCTCAGTGGAAGGATATGAAGAATCATATATCCAAACCTGCTTCCGGCGAACTTATCACAACTCCAGTGGTGCAGAGTGCTGTGAGGCTTTACCCTTTGTAGAGTTCTTTCATATAGCTCTTTGTATCAGTTGTTGTCCACCATACTAAGGACCTATAGGAGATGAAATGTCTGATAATTGCTTTATACATCCAGTCAATGATGCCCACCTTCTCCCAAATGTCCCTTTACAAGCATAGAGAGCATTCATTCCTTTCTTTGTCCTTTCTTCAACATTTTCCAGCATAACTTGGATTCTAGAATGACGCCGAGATATTTCGCCTAAGATGAGAGAGTAGTGCCATCTAGCTTTGGTAGTGTAAAGTCGGGTATCTTGCTTCTCCTAGTAAACAGAACAAGTTTAGCTTGAAATATTTTCCAACCAGCCAGTACATACCTCTCTACTTTTTGATTCTCTTCAATTAGTGGCTTCAACTTCTATTTTGCTTCAACTATCATACCGAAATATTTACATGTGTACCTTGGTTGCAAACGGAATTTGAAACGAATTTGTAAATACAGGTAAAAGATTTACTTTTTTATAAGTATGTACATATGTATATATTACATGAGCGGACTTGGTTTTACTAAGCGCTATTCCAGTGGTCTCTTCTATCGTTTGACCTGTCACGATGGCCAAGATGGCAGTGTCCTCAGCAATTGTAGTCAGTTCGGTGTTGTTTCTTCACGATATGGGTATCTGCACTGCACTGAATAGTTAAAAAAAGTAAGAAATTCATCTATCTAACTTTATGGGCGCCGTGGCTTAAGTGAATAGTTCGTTAAACTACGGATCGAGGTTCAATCTCCAGACAACGCCTAAAACTTCTTTCACGGCCTCAACGCAGTGGAGAAAGGACTACTCCTTGTGGCGTGGCCCTTGTTGTCATTTTCCTTACAGAACTAGGGACGATGACTGAGTTGATGATCCAGCAGTTAAGCATGTTTTCAACCCAGTTTGTGACGAGCCTGTTTACTGTCAAATCTTACAAGGCTTTCACTATTGAGTTCGTTTTTAAATTCTTAATTTCCAGCTTGGCAACTGACGAAATTTCGCCAAGGCTATTGACTACCAGCTTGAGGAAATCAAGAGATCCTGTTGCTGCAGTCTACCACCTTGACACCGTATTGGCATTAAGCCCCGTTAAAGACAACCTCGTTATCCTTAACCTTTTCAGTAATGGCCTGCAGACTTCCCATTTCCACCTCGACCCACCTATCGGTTGTTATCTTCCCGTCGATGGGTCGGAATGGTCGATAATGCTTGACAGCAGGGAACCTCTCTCAATATTGAAGCACAAATCTCGGAGAATAGAACGTTCTTTATTCGGATCGTCGTTATTTTATCCTTGCAACAGGCAGTCCCCAGAGCGACGACGCAGTGGAAAGGGACCTCAACCAACTTGGTGCACGAAACTGAAGGCAGCTGGCTAAAGATCGAGCTAGCTGGAGGGGCTTGTTGGTTGAGGTCCAAGCCCACCCCGGACTGTAGCGCGACCTAAAGAAAGCAGAAAGAAATGAGAATATAAAGGACACGCAGCTTTTAACCAAAATGATGCATTATGTGCAGAAAGGAACTCTACATTCTGGTCACACTGGTTGCAAACAACTTACTGTTTACTCTGTGTGCGGAGGCGGATGTACGAGTAAAAGTATACATACGTGACTGGGAGATGGTTACGCCAACAGCATTAACATGAACTTTAGGATGTAAGGATACACAAATGGGAGTTCTCGCATAAATGAAAAAAAAAAATCAAAAATCCCCCATAAGTCCTTACAAACGTATGTACATACTCCATGTGTACATATGTATGCATGTAAATCCAATAAGCACCTACAGACTAAAGAGGTTCTGTGACGCCTAAAGTTGGTAACCATGTCGATTTTTTTTCCTACCAGGCGAACATGAAACAAAGCAAGCAACTCAGTTTCAGAATTAACAGGAGGCAGATTTCATCTGCAAAGCAATACTCTTGTTGAGTTCGATATTCAGCAGGAGGACAGGGAAAGTCCCACACTCCATGACTTGTACTTCAGCAATACCCCTCCTGACCTCCGTTTTCAACCATGGACGACTTCTGTTTTAACCATGGAGACGACAAAGGATATGAAAATTCTTCACATAAAGCGATTGTATGGTGGTTGTAGTACGTATTCGAACAGTGAAGCCCAATTCAGTAGGATTCCAACCGCACATGAGGAAGGATGTTTGCACGCTGATTCTCGATTGAAAATACGTGAAAGGATATCTTGCTACCAGGCTGCTATGCCAAAGATTGCACCTGGTATTGAATGCATTTTGCAGAGTGTTACTGCAGTGTTTGTAATGCACTTAACCGAGTAGTAATGCAGACTTGCATTGGACAGGATTCGTGTTCAATTTTCAATGAAAATTACTTTAGAAATACTTTGATATCGAATGCGGCTACCAGGCGAACATAAAACAAGGAAAGTCTATGACAGAACAACAAACTTGGCGCCAAGCGGCAATCAATGCCAATTTACTGGCATGCGAACCCTTTTGGAGAGGAAATCTGTGTGTATCAATGGTGGTGTATCAATGGTGTCGTCATACGCAAGGACATTTCAACACCAGTCCGATTCAAATTCAGTAGTAATGCCAATTCACAAGAGGAACAAGGATTTGTTTTTCGGTGATTCATTAAAAATTACATTCACAATAGTCTGGTTACCAAAATGCTGGTATCCGGCGAACAGGGACATAAGAAAGGGATACGAATACTGAATACTCGTGAATGGCAAACTGGGCGCCAATTAGTTCTGAACGTCCTCCGTAATATGTAACTGAATTCTCACAGCTCACAGTGTGTAAATCACGGTAGAACGATAGAGTGGTTTCTTGTTTTCAAATGCTGCGTCTGTTTGCCGACAGGAATTGGGATTTTGCAATGGAAACCATCATACTCGAACGTCGATACCAGACTGCCATGCATTATGAGAAAGATGCCTGTTTCCATGGTGGTTTCATGGAAATCCCATCACCAAGGATGATTAATTTAAAATCCTGTGTAAGGGTGGTTTAATCAAGTGGAAAGGGAAGAAATCTCGCAGAAGAAAGGATACTGTTGCGGGCACAATGGATATATCTTTCATATCCTTCTTTCACTTAGAGAAGCTAGTCGAGTCCCAACAGTTACACATCCTCTATTGCCAGCAAAGATAACTGCATGAATATATTCCCATAAAATAATTTGGGACTTAGAAAAATTCTGTCACAACTCTACCAACTGATGGGCGAGCAGAAAATTTCGCTAACTACCTACTGAGTGATTTCGTTACCCGCCCAGGAAACTGCAATGCACTTGTTTTATATCCTTGTGCATGGATGGTAGGTAAGGGGGTAAATCTATTGCTACTACGCATGTACCGGTCTTGTATCGGATTCGTCTAGTTGGGTGGTTTACGTCACATGAGGAGGGAAATTTTCTAGTTTCAAATGCCGTACTCCTTCCTTCGGCATATGGTCGCCTGGTAGGAAAAGTTTGAAATCAGCATTTTCTTGACACTTTTGATGTGTTTTGCGTAATTTTTGACACAAAATAAGTCAAGCGTGTACAGTCGTGCTGAGTCTGTGATGGCTGGGATGCGACTGAAAGTGGAAGTATCTGAGGCAATAGTTAAATGTTCTGCTTGGCATGTATGGTACTATCACAGAGCAGTAGATTGTCTTTAGGGGGAGGGTTCACATTGATCAAATTCTTCATCCAATTTGCTTGACGAGCAGTACAAGCAGTACACAAGTAAACTTGCGTTGACAGTCATCAAATGTAGGCTTATCATACCGATTTGACGAACAATTTGATCAGCTGAACCCCCCTTTTGTTGTGTATCCTGCACTATGGATGTTGTTTGTGGGGGCTTTCGTTTCACCAAAGTGGGATTGAATTCCCCCATCCTCAGTCTTGTGATTGGGGAGTTTTCCACCTCCTCACTATCATATTCGACAGAATCTTATTTCACATGACACCCGATTATATGGAACATCAAAACGAATAAATCCCAATCCATGTCGTGACATAAAAAACGTAAAAATTGTGTCAAATATATCACACAATATCAGGCGCACAGAATAGACTACACACTAAGCTCCCCTTTAGCCATTATTTGATGGTAGTCCCGCTCGATTTGTCCTACAAAACTCTACACCGTAGCAGTACTCACACATACAACGTATCTTCTTGTACTTGCTTCTATGTCAATACTACCAGTTCATACAGTCTCCCAGTCATGAAATCCACGTTTGCATTAAAAGAATCTCCATGAACGGGCGATAACCAACCATAGACATGATTTCATGGCATTAACGAACGCCATACTGGACTTCAGCCCGACGAAGATACAACTTTTATGGTAAACCATGCCATCTTTCGAGATATACCCCTATACAAGGGGTATTCCGCTGAATAGAGATGAGCAATGGGGAAAATTATATTAGTTATCAACATTGTTGCTGCAACAATTATGTTGATTTGATTGGAACATAGATTGGCAACTCTACAGCGAAAAGATAAACATTTCAGATGCAATTGCAGGTACAAACCTGACGAAGAATAAGGGTGTAAACATGAGATTTAATTTTTGTATCTGAAACAAATGTTAAGGACACAATTGTGTAGAGATATTTTGACAATAGCAACATGTTGTCACAATTTCTAATGAACTATAGAGTCATCAACTATCGTTTTGATAACTTTTGATAAGCAAGAACTAGGAGGTTATTAAATCTGGATTGATATACACTCGCACAATGTATGGATATACTGAAAATCCACTGCGAAAACGGTGCAAATATCGCGCAACATGCCACAGAGTTGGGAAAACAATAGCTCTTTTGTGTGACAAATTTCCTGAAGGACTCGGCACAATTAGACCACATGATACAACGGATTCAGTTCCAATAGTACTTCCATGGCTGCAGTTGGCCAAGTTCTTATGGCCCCTGTGATACAGAGGTATGCCAGTCTTTGCACCTTAATGAGTGTCTTCCTCGTGGTGACCAGATTAATTCTTTTTGCCCATGCAATCGCTCCATATGTGGTCATTGGTCTCACAATAGCAAGCGGCAGTTAGAGCTTGTTGCAGTACTCCACAAGGCGTTGCAGAACCATAGACACTGCTGGTTCATCCGCAGCATAATACGGTATACTCCATCGAGCTCCAAAGATACCTGCAGAGGCACCAAGTCTAGCGTTGCGTATTCTGAAAGTAGAACAAAACTAGATTTTTTATCAAAAAGAATGCAAGCTCTTGGATGAAGTATTCGGGTGTCCCAAATTACCTTCGCATTTTGGCATGCCAGTCCTATGACTGCTCCCCTCAGGATCCATGGCTTTTGAATCAGTACAACGCCCAGGACTTTAGTTATGAACATCCGTGCTATAAGAGCAGATGCCACTATAGCATGATGAATGTTCACCTGGGCTATTCGTAATCTTCCGGATAACGGGGACTGGTGTCCTTCCCTTTTCCTGAAGTAACAGGCTTTCTCCATCTCAATGACCGTTGTGTCATTTTCCTCATCCAAGAGCGAGCTCTCCGAGAGGGACATGTACTCCTATTCTATCACTCTCCCAGCTACCTGTTCGGCAGAAGAAGCAGGTGTTTCAAGCCGGTGAGGATCTGATTACTCCGCTGTGGGTTCTGTCCTTTGTAAAGTTTAATTCGAAAGACCCTCCTCTGACTTTTTGAGTCCAGATACCGCGACCTTGCCGAACCTGTAGCTAAGGGAATTGTTTTGGTGTTTCAACCCGTTGTGGATCTGATTGCTCCGCTGTGGATTCTATCCTCGGCAAAGTTGGATTCAAGAGACTATCCTCTCACTTTTTGAGTCAAGACACTGCGACCTTGCCGAGCCTGCAGCTAAGAGAATTGTTTTGAGCCCTTATAGCATCGTACTCCCAGTACTTGTTCGGTTCCCTCTTTTCGAATTGAATGGGCACGTGGTATCTCCTTCCCTTCCAATTGCTAAGCCTATCTGCTACCACCTTCGGCCATTCTACAGTCTGTGGAATCTTGCAGTCGAGCACTAGCATCCCAAACTTGTAGTGTATGCCCTGGAATTTGAGCTTATGCTCCCATCCTAAGTCCATTTGATCAACCAAAGTGTTCTCTAAATCTTTAAGGTCGTCGGTGCACAGCATCTCCCTTAGATAATCACAGCGAAGAACTGCTTTTGCAGCCGCTGCATAGTTTCTGCAATGTGAGACAGTAGCATGCTTAACAGGCTTTAACCACCCTTGGTACGTTAGATACAGGAGGTGAAATAGAGCTGCTGCTCCCTTTCGCCGCAGGTGTCGGTCTAGAACCAGGTTGAACCTTATGCTCTTCTACCTTCTTCCTTGCCTCCTCAGGTGCAAAGCCCTTTTCGAGGTAGCGAAGGTACCATCTACTGCCAGCACAACAGAGCCCCTTCCGAAGAAGGTCATCCTTAACACTGGGCTGACCCGGGGCTGGCATCCGTGGGCAAGCAATAGTGCCCTTTCCTTGTAGCCGCAACTGGTGAGGACTGCGTCGAACCGGGTATACGAGCTCAGCTAGTTGCTATCGCCTTGCTTCCTTCTACAGCCTTGGCCAAAGGTAGAGGGGCTAGAGCTTAGCTTCCGCTTCCCAATCTGGCAGCTTCAAGGCGTTTAGCCAGCATTTAGGTCGACACAAGAACTTTAGAGGTTCTTGTGGCTTTTTGGCTAGTGCTAGGTTGCTACTCCCTCGGCTTGTTCCCGGCCGACTAGCGAAGTCATCCGCACAGATGCCGTATCATCCCGCAATCTGTCTAGTTCGCTTCTTATAATTTTTTGTATTTTTTTGTTTTTGTTTCTGGTAGACAAAGGATCTCTTTAGTCTTATTAGACTATCGCACCGCTTGAGATTCACCTTGAGCCAGATCTGTTTCGTGATAGAGCACGTAATGCAACTCGACCATCTGCGGTTAGTAGCGTTAATCGCATTCTGCTTAATTAAGAGTTAACACGTAGCGAGAGGCAGGTAGAGATTCTCCTTCTCCCGTAAAAGCGGCAGAGTTGTGTCATGCCGGACGAGTTCGTAGGCCGTACAATGTCCCTATGGTCCGGTGCAGAAATAAGGTGTTTTTTCCATTGTTCCACCATCTCGTTACAGAATAGTTGAGGACAGTATTGGAATTGAAGGTGACCGAATGCAAGGAGCACCAAGGGGCTGCCGTTTAGTTTCGGTGGAACAAAGTTGGGAATTTCAAACTTCCTTCCTTGTGAAGAGGTTCAGTTCGGTTTTCTGAGAACTTACCCCCAGACCGCACTTTTAAGTCCATTTAGAGAGCTTAGAGAGAGAGCGTTCTACAGAAGATCTCTAAGTGTATTGAGGTATTTCACTGAGACAGCAATAGTAACGTCACCTACATAGGCAACTACCATCCTTCCCCCTTCCAGGATTAGAAGCAGTTCATTCAATACTAAGTTCCAAAGAAATGGGTGGTCACATCTCCTTATGGTATACCACTATTGACGAACCTACGAACTGCGGCCTCGACCAGCTTTGAGGCGTCAGATACAGGGCCACCTCATCTTTCTTATAGACACGGAGAGTAAATGTACAGAATTATTTGTCTGGCTAAAACACACAGCGTCGCTATTGAAGAAGCTATTGTCTACCCGTCTTAAGTTTCAGGATTCACTCTCCGAACCTCCCCATTTTCGCGTATAGATGGAGCTGTACCCAAACATCTGTGGCATCCCTGTCTTCAACATTTCAACATCTCACCACCATGCGGCGCATCCATCTACAAAAAGCAATTCATTAACACGCACGTACGCATATTTGTTTTCGTTGATAAAAACGGCGACGGCGACGCAAACGGTTCTATCCTTCGTCTACGAACTGTAAAACACGCTTCACGTACTTTTATATTTTTAAATTTTGAGTTTTAAAGATATCATACTACCTAAGTATTTTTGTGTAAATAAATTTAAGCTTCCCTTTAACGAGTGTTTTTTTATTATTACGTGGGAAAAAGACCCACACATCAAACACTGCAAGCGCACAACACGTTGTTTTTTTGTACATTTCACTTTTTATTTTAGAAATAAATTTAAGTACATAAAACAATTATTTTCAGTTTAATAATGTATTCATCCTCAAGTAAGAGTGGCAAAGAAGATAATACAATGGCAAACAAGCAGAAAAAGAATGTATAGTCTTCGAGAACACCATTTTTCTCGAGCTGACATGATTCGCGATTGTTCAAAGAAAAGTGTTTGTAAATAGGTATATCACTTGATGAGAATCAAAAAGTACGCTTCGTAGAAACAGCGATGTACGCGAGTTGTCATTTTAAATTTTACGCCATTGTTGAACTATTAACAGTTAACTATCAACAGTGGTAGCACTGCGATGACTTTTGATAAGTAAAAACTAAGAGGTTATAAACTATTTAGCACAATGTGCTGAAATAGTGAAAATTTATTACAAAATGGGTGAAATTATCGCTGCAACGTTTCGTAGAGTTCGTACTGCTTTTGGTCATCATCAAGCGCCTTCTCGCACAGCTATAGAGAATTTAGTCAATAAATTTTAACGTCTCTTACATGTTAGTGATGTGATGACTGCAACTCGTGTTCATTCCAGCCAGGTCAGCTGAAAATATCGCCGCTTTAGTTGAGAGTGTGACAGAGAATCTAAGTGTGCCCGTTTCGAGACGATCACAGGAATTGAGCCCGGCCTAACACACCCGTCACCAGAGGTTCTAGTTTTCAACAAAAGAATCTCCAAAGATGAATATAAAAGTTTCAGAAATGAAAAAAATCAAAAAATATTGGAGCCTGTTCTGCAGACCAGTCACCGTTTCATATCAAAAATGTTTGTCCGATGGGGGAATCCATCCAATCAACAAAGAAATTCAAACTTATTTCTCATGCTTCAATAATAGACTTTTTACAACCAGAAGGTTGCACAAGCATATAGCATAGCATAGCACTCATGTTCCAATATCGGAAAGTCATCGTCCATTTGAGGGTGTCATACAGAGGTGAACTACTTCAACTAACATGCCTTCCATTTGGCTTGTCATCAGCACCTAGATTAGCAGACAGGTTATCGAAAGGTAGATCGATTCCAGAATAGCATCTTCTATAAGGAAGTGCAACAAGGCTGGTTTTCGAAAAACTAGGTACACCAAAGACCGATCTTTGTGCATCAAAAGAAACAGCAGTAGTCAGCAGATACTATGTATCAATAGATTGCAATGACAGGTCGGCTGCATACTCAGATGCCTTCAGTCGAGATTGGAATTATCGCCTAGGCTGGGTTTGTCTACCACCCAATCTAATGCCAAGGGTTCTTGCTCACTTGAACAAGTCTAAGGGGACATACCTGATTGTAGCTCCCGAACGGAATCAGGCATTTTGGATGACAGACCTGAGTGTTCCATTTTCATCTGTTCAGAATCCAGCTAAAATTTTGGGCATTTTGTTCTTGACACCAGCAATGATTGTCTCAAGATCACAACGCAAGTGTTGACATCGGTGCATTGCCTCGAAAAAAAGGCAGCCATTCAAAGAGTAAGAGAAATTTAAATTTCAATTTTCCGTTGAAAATTGCTATGCATCCCAGCATGTCCTTTTAACATATCTCAAAACTTAAATCCTTAAACAATGTTCCCTTGCAGACGTTTACAGGCCTATTCAGCCATTCTACAGATCTCTACAGATCGCTGAATTAATAAACTACGCATGCTCACAAAATGGCGCGAAACTTTTTAAAACCCGTTTGCTTACTGTTTTCCTGGTCGCTCGATAAAAGTCGCAAAATCGGACAAAATCCAACCAATAGCAAGCACGGAATTACCTTAGTAACCAATCAGAATTGAGGGGATTTCTTAACTGTTTTAACTATTTTAACTGTTGGAAGCAGCCATCACATGTGAGCTAGTATCCTGCCAGTATTAAAATACTTTCCCGCCAAATTGCCTACTCTCCAGTCGGACATCCCAGCAGAAAGACTAGTTACTGAACGTTGAAGTCTCTACTGAAAGTTGATTATTCAACTGAACGTTGAGTATTCTACGGAACGTTGGTTATTCTACTGAACGTTCAACTGTTGGAAGCAGCCATCACATGTGAGCTGGTATCCTGCCAGTATTAAAGTACTTTCCCGCCAAATTACCAACTCTCTAGTCTGACATCCCAGCAGAAAGACGTTGAATTCTCTACTGAAAGTTGATTATTCAACTGAACGTTGAATTCTGTACTGAAAGTTGATTTTTCTACTGAACGTTGAGAATTCTACTGAACGTTGAATACTCTTACTACACGTTGACTACTCGCATGTACGTTGGCCAAGGACCGTATGGACTCATGTATGATACATTCAGCGATAACAACCGTTGCCAACAACATGTTCTGCTAGCTTGGTTACTCGCGAAATATTGGAGACAAGGTTTCGACATGTCCAGCGAGTTTTTAAAAATCTTGAACAAAGATAATTTGGTCAGTGTGACGAAGGAATGACTGGGAAGAATGCATTGTCCTTCATTTAATGAGCAACTGGCTTCCAAGGAGTGGATGGGGTCGACACAGTGTAGAAGAGGGTTCGAACATTAATTCAAGTCCGAACATCATTTGCTATTCGATACAATACATGGTTGTCCATCGCGTAACATGCATAATGCATGTTCAAGCGAACATATTAATGAAATACGATGTTTGATGGCTACCAGGCACCCATCGAAAGTAGGATAAGTACAGACAATGATGAACTATACACCATTTAATGAATGTGGGTTATAAAATGGTGCATATGGCGGTGGGTGGTATATTTATTAACTCTACGAGTGCTGGAGGACACTTTGGTTACCAAATAAATTTTATAAGAATGTCCTTATGTGGTCTACCACACTCGGTTACCACAAATTCCAAGAACTACCAGTGCAATTGCAATTCATTTCTACCATCATCAGCTAGGATATCAGAATCCTTAGCTAGTATTGTCATGTGTACTTCAGAAAATTCCGTAGCTTTTAACATTGCATTGCACATAGTCTGTGGGTGAGGGAAAATTTGTCAGGAGAGGTATAATAAGCGCATTGATGCATTTTTCTTTCTACCCTCCTGTCTGCCCTTGCAGTTATTTGCATGATGTATCCTACTCCGCATGTCTCTGCTTCCCTCTACACCCTCTAGACCCCCTACTCTATTGTCATAGCCTCGTTGTCATCATATGACTACATCGCACAGTTGAAAGCAATACCCGCGGTGCTATGACGTAAATCATGAGTTTTTACCATCAAGGATACCATCTGACTGGATTCCCAGTATCTGTATGGAAGCACATTGATGCATTTTTCTTTCTACCCTCCTTTCTACCCTTAAAAGCATGTCTCTACCTCCCCCTACTCTCTCTCTACTCTAACGTCAGAGCCTCCTCCTCCTCACACGACTACATCACAGAGTTGAAAGCAATACCCGCGGCTCTATGACGTCAATCATGAATTTCCACCATCAAGGATACCATCTAAGTAATTACTGGACTCCCAGTACCTGTTGCTAAACCGCATGTGCGTACAGATTCAGTCATATATGCATACGTACCTTCGTTGTTTTATGAGGAGAATATTAATTAACGTCGATAAGAGAGTTCCCCATCATTTAACTAAGCTCCACCCTTCATGTAGGGGAATCAATCGATTAATGTGAAAATGTCCTTTATTGGGTCTTCAATGAAATACACACGGATAGAGGCGTTACTCATTGTAAGGAAACATTTGAAATGGCTCCACCCTTAGCAACCAACATTATGATGGCCGCTCTTGTGTCCTTGCAGGAAGTTGCTGCAACATGTAAATGTTGCAATATGTAAAAGTCGTTATATTTCAAATTACTTCAAAGGACGTAGGACAATAGTTTTATGGAAAGGACGTTGGTACATACATCTTCTAATTGATTTCCAATGATTGGTTTAACTAGGAATTCACTTATTATCCTTCATCCTTCGCATTCAACATAAGTCCCTTATACATATGTAAACAGTTTGGAAACATTTTTTCCGAGAAAAAATCAGATTTTGATCCAGAAAGGATTTCATTGATATACGTTCTAAGAACAGAGGATTTATCCCTAAATAGACCCAGGGTTACACAAGGAACTAGTAAAGGAGATTTTTCCAGTCCAGGCGGCCAGCATTGTTCCTAGCTCCAGGCAACCATTCAGGATACAGGACATGGTATGCGCTATAATGCTGAATGCCGCCTGGATTTGTGCCGGAAAAATGCTGTCCGGCCCCGGTGACTTAAAGGCTAAAAAAAAAAAACGATGCTTCATCACATTCCGCCCATAATCCATGTGAGAGACTAGGTGTTGCGTAATTACCTTTTAGTTTTCGACCCTCCTCTCGCGAATGTGATGCATTCCCGATGTCGATTCCAAGCATCCTGAGCTTTTGCTAATGTAATGGTTACACCCCGACAAGGTGGGTAATCATCGTGATGGAGCGACTGCGTTAGTCAAGGTGTTTCCCTCAAATGGGAAGCACTCGCAGCGCCTTCATAGACACAAGCTCAGAAGCTACGTTCATTGCGGAGAATGCTACTCAGCTTCTAAACCTGAGAAGAGAAAATGTAACTGCTAACGTCACAGGTATTGGGAAAGTTCCAACTGCCAAGACAAAATACCAAAGTTAGCTTACATTCCTTCAACAACTCAGCCTTCCCTCTTGAAACTGCATGTAGTCTATAAGTTGCTTCAGTGAAAGTACTTCCTTTACCGAGGCTCGAGCTGTATTGTTCTCAAGACTGTTTAGTAAAGTCATCAGACGGCTCCGTGCTTGAACTAAGAACCCTTTCTTTGGACAGATAGCTCCATAGTTTTGGCTTGGGTAGAAAAACCGTCATGTACATGAAAAAGATTCATAGGAAATCGCGTCTCTAAGATACAAATCATTCTTACAACAATATTTTTTATTTTTTTTTTTGGTTGCGCCTGGAGGTGAGGAATCTTCAAAAGATACCAATGGTCCGTACCATTGGTGATGCCCGATTCATATAGCTGACCTGTCAATGTCATTAGTGTCAGTCAGTATATGCCTACGGGCTAAACCTCACCCCTCAGAGAGGCACTATGCGCCGCGCGTGCTCATAGTAGTACAGCTTCAATCCTCTCATTTCTTCATTGTTTGATGACTACGACTAAGTTCCCTTATCAAGTAGTTTACGCTTCTGTAGTGTTAATCTCGTTAGGTAGGTAGCCTTCCAGCGAAGGCACCTACTAATACCGTCATTAAATGCGGTTTTTCCTTACGGCGCTAGATCGAATGGTCTTGTTCTTTGTAGTCGGCGCTCGATGATTGTCACGTCCATAGTACGGATTATTTCATTATTTCAATGAGCATAAAGACGAGTACGAAGTTTGCGAGCAAAGTTCATTACTTCGTCATTCACAGTAGCAATTCCTAGATCTCTGTGAATATCACTATTCCTTATATACCATGGAGCATTCACGATTGCTCGTAGGGCTTTGTTTTGGAATGTTTGCAATATAGCCATATTGCTTGGTTTCGTACAACCCCAAAGTTGTATTCCATATGTCCAAGACGGTTTTAGCACTTGCTTATACAGAAGCAGTTTGTTATATACGCTTAGCTTCGAGTATCTTCCGAGTAGCCAATGCATTTCTCTTAGTTTGATTTCTAGCTCGTCGCGCTTTTTTTTTAACGTGTGACTTCCACTTAAGTTTTGCGTCTAGGGTCATTCCTAGATATTTTGCCTCATTTGCGTATGGTATTTGTACCGAGTTCATGGAAATAGGTAAGTGGTTTACCTTTGACTTGGTCTCGTTAAGGACGACTCGCCAGGTCTTTGTCCATTCGCATACTTTGTTTAGAGCCCGTTGTAGTTTACCCGTTGATGCTTCGACTGACTCGTCCGTTGCGAGGATAGCCGTATCATCTGCGAACGTTGCTACGACGGTCCCTTCATCTTTTGGCATATCTCTTGTGTAGAGCAGGAACAGCATTGGACCGAGTACGCTTCCTTGCGGAACGCCGGCATGGATTTCCTTGAATTGTGAGTATTCGGTCCCGTGTCTAACACGAAAAAGCCTGTTTTCAAGGTAAGATCCCAGTATTCTACACAATTTTTTCGGTAGAATTAGCCTTAGCTTATACCTTAGACCTTCGTGCCATACCTTATCGAAGGCTTGCGAAACGTCGAGTAAAGCGCTAGAACATATCTTTTTCGCTTCTAGAGCTTCTTCAATTTCATTCGTTATACGATACACCTGATCGATTGTGGAATGTTTGACCCGAAAGCCGAACTGATGATCCGGGATCAAGTGTCTTTCTTCAATTACTGGTTGTAATCGTTTAATCAAAAGTTATCGGCAGAAGCGAAATGGGTCTATATGATTTCTTATCGTTTGCACATTTCCCCGGTTTCTGAACCATAATGACTTCGGCGACTTTCCATTGCCTTGGAACATATAAAAGTCTCAAAGAAGCGTTTATAATGTAGAGCAGCTTAACTAACGCCTTTGTTGGTAGCTCCTTTAAAATTTCGCCAATGATTAAATCATATCCTGGAGCCTTGTTATTTTTCAACCTTCCTATTGTCATTCGAAGTTCGGACAAGGATACGGTTTTTGCTTTAAAGTTGTCGGGTGCCGTGTTAACATTCGGGTCTTCGATCAATGGTTGTCCATCGAACGGCTTGAACGTTTCTTCTAAATGCTCGGCAAATAATTCCGCTTTCTCCTTGTCTTCTTTTGCCCATTCGCCGTTAACTTTCCTTATTGGTGGCGAGTGCATTACGGGTTTCCTTACGGACTTCAAAGCTTTCCATAGTGAATAGTTTGAGCTCTTTTCAGCAGTCAAGCCCTCGAGGTAAGTAGAAGTCTCGCGATTTCTTAAATCATGCAGCACATTTTTCAATTTGTTGCAAAGATAGTTCAGATAAGTTTTATCTGGGGGCGCGCGGGATTGTTGCCATCTCTTGCGCGCTCTCCTCTTTTCTCGTATGAGGTCTTCAATTTCGGGTTGGAATTTAACTTTATTGTTCCATGTTACTGTCTTCCGGAAAGGAGTGTTTTTCCACGCTGCACTCTACTGAATGGCTTCCACAAGTTTGTCAATTTCGTCTTCTATTTCGATCGGTGTCTTTAGTGGCACATTTAAAGCAACATTTTCCGTGCAGTCTTTTCTAAAGGCGTCCCAGTTAGTTTTGTTACTAGTTAACCTGGGCGGTCCTTCTTTCGTATCTAGATTTCCACCTATTTTTAAAGTGACTGCTGAATGATCTGAGCATAGATCATAGCATTCTTCGACTTCCGTCAGATCTTTAGCTAGCCCTCTTGCGATAAAGAAGTCGACGAGGTCAGGGATTTTATTTTTGTCAAAATTTCACACCACGCTTCATGCTGACTTTGTACAATAGCCTGCCTTTCGTTGAATTACATCTTGAACCCCCGAGTGATTCAAAGAGGCGAACGAGGTCGTCGTCTACTAGCCTATATCCCGGAGGAAAGTAACTAGATCCAATGTGGTAGTCTAAGTGGTTTATTTTTACGGAGACTGAACTTATTTGCATAGAGTCGAGTTCTATTTTCATGTCTTCGGAGTGCTTGATGCAGTCTTTGATGTAAAGAGAAGATCCGCCTCTCGCATTTTCCGAAGGATGATGTGCGTGATAATCACTGTATCCTTTTATTTTGGGTCCAGGTCCCTTTTTTAGGTGGGTTTCTGATATCAGGCATATATCAATACTGTTTTTCCGTAGAAATACTTCTAGTTCGTCGATTTTTTTCAGAAGGCCGTTTGCGTTCCATGTTAGTATCTTGAGCAACTGTTTCATATTCATGTTTTGTCGTTTGTCTTGCGAGGTTTGGTCTCGAGCTTGCTCAATTTGTCAAATATGACTTGATTAATCTTGGTTTGCTCCTCAAGTTTTTCCAATATCACGGATAATAGTTGACATACCGGATCTATTGTGGCTGATCTTGATCAATCAACCAGTGGCGGTTTTTCCATTGTACTTTGACCAGCACCACTTTCTTTGGCAATTTTTATATTGTCCTTTATCGGTCTCGTCTTTTTGACTGGCTTAACAATCTTAGGCTTATCGGTTATGGGATATTTTAGGCTAGTATTCGGGTGTACCGGTTTCCTGAGAGTATCGCGTCTTTTTTGAAGTTCTTTGGCGACTTCACAACCTCGATAATTCGCTGGGTGGTTTCTCTTGCAATTGGCGCAAACCGCTGGGACCTGTTTATTTTCTTTGCACTCTCCCGAGAGATGTGTACCAGTACATTTTACGCACCGTAGTTCTTTCTGGCAGTATGCCTGCGTGTGGTTAAAACCTTGGCATCGTTTGCACTGAGGTATCGTTCTCTTGCCTTTACGCATGGGCTCGAGTTTAACCCTTATATTTAAGATCGCTTTGATTTTAAAAATGTCGTCCACATTCTCGGTTTTATCAAAGGTAAGCAT
The DNA here is from genome assembly GCA_905220385.1 of Xylota sylvarum. NCBI lineage: Eukaryota > Metazoa > Arthropoda > Insecta > Diptera > Syrphidae > Xylota > Xylota sylvarum. The sequence goes on along the minus strand of LR999961.1, from coordinate 10,963,857 downwards.
AAAGAGTGGGAGACCGCGTTTGACTACGGTATCTTTGTCTCCTTCTGTAAGTTGCTTTTCCTTCTTAAGAATATTCACGGCGTCAAGAATTTTGAGCCCTTGGGTTTGCACGTCTTCGATAATGTCTTCTTTTGAGCATGTCGGGTGGAGTCCCCTAACAAAAACTCTCAGCGGTTTTTCATACTTGTTTTCATATGTGTACCATTGGATATTTTCCGTGTTTAATTTTTGAGACAGTGCTCGGTAGGAATCGGCGTCATCTACATTTATGACAACAATATGATGATACTGACATAGAACGGAGACCTCTTAAAGCTAATCATACAGCCGTAATTCCCAATATTGAGATAGTAATAGAGAGACCATGACGAAGGTCTAATGATGCATCAGTTGCGTAGCCCTACACTGGTAGGGTTTTCATGTGCAATTGCATTTTTAAGCTCACAGGACGAATGGCAAGAGCTTGTATAACACTTCGATTCAGCGACGACCAGAAATCGTAAACCAATCGATAGGCAGACATCTCCAAAGGAACCGCAAGAAAGGACTATTCGCTTATCAGCATAGGATCTTACAGCTCTCTATGTATGTTAGCCACTGAAGGGACTATACTGGGGAGAATCATATATAAATGTTCGAAGAATTCGATAGACGAGGTGCAGTACAACACATTGAATACCTCGAATTGGAGAACCATTCAAAACCGTGCCAAGCAGAAGATTGAACTCGGCAGTACAATGTCTCAGGAGGCGTTCCACAAAACTCTCAAGCGGCAGGAGAATTGTGGGGCTATCACTGTCTTATGATTCGGGGTACTGCTAAGAATGGAAATTGGTCAGAGATTGGACTATCTCCCGTGGTCTTATGTCCCTATTCACTCACATCCCCGCGCCCCAGAGACATAGATCTAGAATTCTTTTTGTCGAGTGTGGGACATAAGACCACAATTTTTGGGAAGATACGTATGTAGGCCTTTGTCTACTAATTTTTTTCGACGATAATTAAGCTTGACTATCTTCGTGGACTTCATGTCCCATAATGTCGATTGAGTGTGGTTAAACAGTCCAAATGGGGCAAGTAACATCCTCGAATGAGCTAGGCGGGCAAGTAGAATCCGAGCACTAGACGGGTCTCCTATAACTCCCATATCCAACGACAATATGTTGAATTGGCAGAGAAGATCTCACAGGGAATCCAAAACTTGCCACCAACCAAGGTTGAAAGGTGTAGGAGTTACAGTCAACTCATGGACGTAGTGCAACTACCTACAAAGGTAGGGTTCATTCCGAAAATGGGGAAGAAAGACCCAAGTCTACCGAAGTAGTCTATAGACCGATCAGCCTAACATCGTTCCTTCTTAAAACGATGGAGTCTGGCACTGAGGTATATGTATATCGAACCAGTAGAGATGGGCGAAGGTAGGGTTTATTCCGAAAATAGGGACGAAAGTCCCAAGTCTACCGAGATCCGTCTCAAAACGATGGAACATCTGTGGACAATTATTTGAGAGAGGATGCACTACGTATGAACATCTCTATCTTCATCCCATCATCCCTGAGACTATTCAAAGCGTTGGAAATACCTCCAAAAACTAAAAGAAACAAGGTGAGCCTCTGTTGAGTACCTGACCATGTGGAAATGGCCAACTTCCTAGCAAAAAAGAGAGCACCAGAGATCCTGAACAATTCTGCGGAATAGGGGATCATACCCTCGAAGAAGAATTCAGGAAACTAGATAGGAAAAACTGGGAAAGAACCTCTAATAACGTTCAAGGCATGAGGCAAGCCAAAAAACTTCGTATCCTAATGGGTCATTGTAGACTTACGGAGCAACTATGGCTACCAGGTGAAGGAGGTCTCTGCAGATTCTGCGTTGAGCATGTGCTGCTGGGATTTCGTGGGGCACTGACACCCAACAGACAGACAGAGCAAATGGACCCATGCATACGAGGACTTAATCCGCCCATAAGGCACTTAACTTACACGACATTAGATGCCATTTACTCACTATGACTAGACGATTGGGTTCGAGGGTAGGAAGAGTACCAAACTGTCCTCTAAGGTCGCACAAACAACTACAATAGCTTTAAAAGAAGACGGGAGCTTTGGGATGAGGTAAGAACCCAACCTTTCCTGATATGAAAGTTTATGTTGTGATATATTGTGCCCAGTCCCAGAGCCACTTTTCGTAATCAGAACTGGCGCTGTGGGATGAACCAAACAACTAAAGGAACTTCGAATCCAAACCTCCAAATTCGAGACAAAAAGTAGGATCAAACCGCCTGCTAATATAAAAATATAAAAATCAAGAAAACTTAAGGAAGAATTCCATGAATCGACAAGGATTGTTAGTCTGAAATATATATATGTATCTCATGCAGGAGCATTTTTGCACTGTGCGAGTTTGTTCCTACAACACACGAATGTCTACGTAAGGGAGTTTCTACCCTCTGCACTTTTCACCTCCCTTGTAACCACCGTGCAAAAGTGCACCAAGGAGAGTCCACTAGGTAAGTAAGGACGTATGCTATCAGTGAACGTTCTGTTCTGTTCTTCGTTGGAAGATTTTTTTCGCCAACAAAATTCACAGATTTTCTGCTGGGCGAGCAGAAGGACATACAAGTAGCCCAACACAAATAATTCACACCCGCGTTTTACAGAAATATTGTGCAGAGAGAGAGAAAGAGTAAAGCGAGAGAGAGAGCGATGTCATGTCCTTTGCAGATTGTCAACACTTCACGTACAGACTACTGAGTATGATGGATAGCAATTGCTTTCCTTTGATTTCCTCAGTTGCACTGGATCCTTGAATGAATGCGGAGGGGTTTGTTTCGTTAAAAAATATGGCCACGGGTAACAAAACTGACAAAATGTTGCTAGGCGAGCAGTCCTACTAAAACCTACACCATCCCAATTGTCCTTCCGTTGTACCCCACACACCTCAAAGGTGGTTTATACCCTTCAGAGTGAATACACAAATTTGATGAAAAACACTGCATACTTTTAGGCATTTACATTTCTGCAAATTTCAATGATGCTTGCGAAACAAGTTGCCATTGAATTGACCAGTAATTGGGGATGAATACTTTTAAAAGTATCTCAACATGCTCTGTCCTACTCCCCGTTCAACATTCGCACTTAAGAGACCTTCTGCACAAAATTAACACCAGCAACAAATGAACACAATTCCTCGTTAAGATTTTTTTTGTTTGTTTTTTTAAAATCCTACCTTATTAGGGCTGCCCCCTCAAAAAATCTACTTTTATCATCCGGCGCCCAGATGAGAGATACAGATTTTTAACTTTTGATTTACAGCGCGAGTCATAGAGTGCAGAATTTACCGAGAGCAGGAGGAAACAGAAGTGCGAGTGGCAGGACCAAAATACGTGTCCACAGGAGTAAGGTAGAGCAACATACAACGAATATTCACAGCAGGTGGTGTGGAGACCAATGCCTCTTTCGTCCACAAAATCCTCCTGCGCCTAAACCATACAGATTGAGAGGTAAATTTGTCTCCCTACCCCTTCCATCCACCTGGTTGGACACATATTTGGAAAGTATGCCAAGTAGGTAGCTATACTTGGCGGCAAACAGTTTTTCAGTGTTTCTATCTACTGAAGCTGCTATCCTGGTACATTAGGGTCAAATTGGTGCTTGTTCGCATGTGCGTGCCAACTCCATGGCACGATGTGTATATTTTAGGGGGAACTCATGAAAAAGATAATGATACCATCTACCAGGAGAATTTCATTGTCGTAATATACATATATTCAGTACCACATATCTGTAAAAAATTATTCACCAGGAGCCATCGAAACGCATAGTTGGCCCGATCCGCATACAGTCCATCTCAAAGCCTGTTTTCCATTCAACTGATGGAAATTATGTACTTTGATGGACAAAATACCTTCCAAATTGGTCTTGTGAGGGGAAACCTACTTTGCAGATTCAGCTAATACTTCAAACGATGTCTGTGGGGTCCGTTCTGGTACCTTGGTAACCATGAAACATCATGCAACATTGATGCTACAACAAAACTAATGCGAGGCACATATGTCCTTGAAAACAATTTGGCAACACAAGAATGACGATTAGAGGTATGTTAGTTGGTTTTTTTTTTTTTGAATCTTAACTGGTCTCAAGGCTTCTTGGAGAGAGACCGTCAGCCTTAAATCAAATGAAGAACACTACATACTTTAACTCGATTTGTGTGATTGCCATTCGGAAAGAGGTAGCGAACGAAATCTTCAAATATTCGAAATTCTTTAGGGATCTGGTCAATAGCTCAAGTCGTTCGAGGTATCCGTTTTTCCAGGGCAGGAGGTACTCCGCGTCTTTCTCTGCCTCTGGACATTCTGGGCGAACTATCGTGTCCAAATCTTCCGATAGCCGCCTTGACTTGACAAAAATTGCGTGAGATAGTAGTTACAGTTCCCATGTGCTCTCTTTGTCCAGACCTCGAATGTGAGAATCAACTTGTGGATCCATCTGCCTTTTTCTGTGTTATTCCACCTGGCTTGCCGCAGTACTATAGGTGTTGCACTTTCTTCAGCTTCTATCCTCGTGATAACACTGGTCTCTTGTCGGATTGTGGTTCGCCTAAGGAATACCCTTTGCATCTCGTTGGCGAGAATGTCGATAGGGACCATACCCGCTATAAGACAGGCTGCTTCGTCTGAGATTGTCCAGACACCGCATATTGTGCTTGCACAGAGCTTTCGTTTTGTTTCTTTCGTTGTAGGAGCTCCCATCCAGACCGAAGCAACATAAAAAAGTATTGAGCTTATCACTCTAAAAACCAGAATCCTCCTCGCGTATCCAGGTCCACAGATGTTTGACAGCATCCCGCCTCTTTACTGCAGTACTAGATGTGACGCCTTGATGCCTTTTAACTGCAGTCTCCAATGTGGATCTTGAAATGAAGCCGGCTGTCGAGCATTACAAGTATTTTAACGTCTCTTTAGACCTGATTGATTGGCTCCCAACCCGGAAGTTTGCGTATTCTACAGTCTTTCAGTTGGTTATTAAGATAGCCTCCTGTCTTGTGGTCAGCTAGTTCTAGCTCGGCCTCTAATCAATTTTTTGATCCTGGCAATCGCTTCATCCGTGGCAGACACTACATCGTAGATGGGTTTGGCTGCGGTAACTATAGCAATATCGTCAACAAAGCCGATAACCCTAAGTCATTGTGGCAGCGTTAATCGCAGAACTCCGTCATACATTATGTTCCACAGAAGAGGTCTAAGGACAGACCCCTGGGGGACTCTTGCGGAAACATTTTTTTTTCACTATATCGGGATGCCGGGTGCAGGCGTCTTGTTGTCATCTATCTTCCTGCATGTTTCGTGCAGTTCATCCGTAGTCTCTCCTGATGGTACACATAGTAGATGGTCTTCGGGGAAATAGATGCTCTACTATTGTTCCCAGCATAGTTGGGTAGGATATTTGTGGGGACCTACTGCCCCTTAGCTTCTTCATCACCATCCTGTATGCCAACCCCGAAAGGGTCTAGGTCTGCTTCGTTGCAGAGTGGCTTTGCTCTCTTTAATGGCCCTTTCAAGGTCGCGTCTCGCCAACCTGAAGGTATTTAGACGTTCTTGGAATTCTGGTCTGTCTTCGCCTTTTCTCAACTTTGCCGTCGTTTTGAGGATCAGCTTTGTTTCGAGGTACCTTCGTCCCACCAGCCGCTGGCGGTGTTTTGCGTCGTTTTGAACCTGAGCTTTCTCCATTGGGTTCCAGTCTTCATTTTGAGTCCACTAATGCCTTCAAGTAAGGAGATGTCTGCGAGGCGTTGTTTTACGATTAACTTCCTTAGCCTTGTAATCGTACATCTCCATAGACGATAGCTCGTAGAGCGCTTTAATGCTTTCAATGGCGTTTCTCATTGGTTGGTAGATAGAGCATCTCTTACCATCCTCCAACAATTCAAACAGTTGTTCTCCCAATTCGTGGAAGACGGACGGCTGTGTGGTTGATTGGGGGTCAGGAATAACCCCCAAGCTAAGGACTCATCGAGTCGACCTGGTTCAACGAACCAAGCTGGGAGCAAATCTCTCGTTGCAATAGGAACTGGGCCCGAAATACGCAGATCCGCAGACGAATAGTCCAACGCCCCGAAGAAGACTAAAACCGTCTCCAAGACGGTTAAGGATAGCCTCGTCGTCGTTATTGTAGATTTGTCTGACGACGAAGGGAGGATCTCCTACGTCAAATGGAGGCTCATTGAAGGCAGAGTGAAGAACTGTCTTTACGAGCGAATCACCACCCATCCTAACTCTCCACCCACCTTCAATGATGCTGGCTGGCACCAAGGCTACGTCAAACTACTAGCCTGCGGCGACCAAATTTCGGTCGATTTCATTACCATCGACAGTTTCGGTAAAATCTAGCCAGGTGCCAGTGCCAGGCTTAAAACAGTGGACTAGAGTCAAACCCCCCACAGGCCGAAGGCTAAAATTGGGTTCCAATCGAACCTCGCGAACCAGTCAAAAGGCAAAGTCTACTTTGCCATCGAAACCCGGACATTCCAATCAAAGACTGGAGGTTTATCGAAGAGAAACCAATCTCTAAGAAACCGGAAGAAGCAAGGAAAACCGGGCGTTCGCTGGTTATTTCATTAACCACCGATTCTGTCCCTCTACTCCAAGTAAAGAACTTCAACATCAAATGCGGTTTTAAGGAAGTAGAGGTGAAGCTCTTTGCCTCGGACCGTACCAACGCTGTCGGTCCGTCAATACTATCATTCCCCTAGGAACTAGACGCTACCATTGTGGAGAGGTCTGCACCAGAAAACAATGATGCTCAAACTAGTAAAGATTAACCTCCACTATAGCATTCGCTACGTTGAAATTCCGCCTCAATGAAAAAGGCTTCGACATCGCCCTCATTTAGAAACGTTGGATAAGAGATGACACCATCATGGGACTGAGAGCTCCTGGCTACACACTGTACCATGTAAGGAAGAGAGGTAACATCCGCAGTAACACTACTCAAATGAGCGGACAACAGCATCTGGTTGGATTCAGGATACCTACCCTACGAAGACCGCAAATTTGCCCCATCAAAGGAGGTTAAAGTAGTGGACAGCAGGAGATAATAGATGTCACCCTCGCCTCTCTTAGGTGGACTGTATCCGGCAGTCACTTATTTTCAGTGATAACTGACTGTCTTCCCATGGGTATTGCTGTTGTATTCCACAGAATCAAAGAAGAAATGCATTTCAGCATACGTTGTGGAACGTAAACTTTATTTGTGTATCTGTTTTCGAGTAACAACAACCAGGATTCCATAAATGACAAATCACAACCCCTTGACTATTTTCGGTTGCACTTCTGACGTACACCATACTAGTACCGTAGTCGTAGATGCATTTGAGGAAACTTTTGTTGTCCTTTGCATGGATACAGCTTTTAACCCAAACCACAACTCCTTAAACGAAGAGAACTGAACTTCTCCTTTTTCTGTTACTTAGTGCAAAATCAGTGCTTTTGAATGAAGGATACTCGTATAAGAACGCATACAGTGTGCGTTGCTATCTGTGTGCCCAAACCACAACTCCATACTAACGTCGCCAATAAATTATGAACTGAACATAACCGTATGTCTCTTTTCTTAGTCAATGCGTTGTGTGTAGACCAAGGATTCTATTGTTAAAATTTGTATTTGCTATTCTATCTGCTGGGCGCCGGACTCTTAAAAGCGACATTCATATCGGAGTAGTACGATTTTAAAGTCCACAATCCTTTGAAGGAGCTTTGTGTTTTCATTACCTATGAAAGTTTACTGTTACTAGGTAATGTGCTTCTGGCTATCAGGAAAACATACAACAATAGCAAGGGTTAGTAACTTCTTTTTGGATATTCATCCTTTGAATCATTGTTAATGCTTATGGAGCTTTATGGGTATTGACTGTGAAATGAGTATTCCCTGCTGTGCAGCGAAAATAGCTGTTCGCAGGATGTAATGGGTTAATGTTCATGTTTGTATCTCTTGTTTGAATTCCCCTTAACTCATCTCTTAATTTTCATCCTAAATAGGGGATGAATGAATGTATCCTGAATACGTTGAACTCTACTTGGGAAGGTTATCCGTTTTTGGTGTTTTATTGTTAATAAATGCAATTAAAGGGTCTGTACCATCAGAATAGCCACAATCTTTGAGGGACTATTGGCAATCAGTTTTAAGCATCAATGATTCAATTTGGGGATTGATGGAGGCTGTACACGTTTGATGCCTTCGAGATGGTCTAGGCTTTTAATATAGTTTTTTGAGGCACCAGTTTCGATTAGTTATTTGACTTCTCTGCCTGCCAGTGTTCTGCAGATGATTGGCAGGAGGGATCTACCTCTAAAAAATTGATTTCGTCGGCCACCTCCAAATCATTGTTATCGACGTCAGCACTTGTTTCCGAAAATGAATTATCATATTCCTCACCTAAGTTGTTCTCAAAGCTTTTTTTAACATTCATTACTGGGACTTCCTGTGTCTGCAGTTTTGGTAGTGGTTGCTGAATGGAAGCATTTTGTTTTCTCGATGACCAACCTCGAGAGCGGGAACTTAAGGGAACTGGTCACTTCACTGTCATGAGTGGATTACCTTTGGGATGGATATTGCTAAAATTCCTCGTTTGTTTTTTTTATAATCACTGAATAAACTACGCTTCACGTTCCACTTGTCTTATTCTATTATTTTGTTCGTAGTTACTCCTTTTTGATTCTTCGATTTTCGAGTACAATTAAATTTTTTTTTTTTTTTTTTAGCTTTTATCAAATAAACTGAACCTTGCGATCTTTTAATCTGCTATTTTTTTTCTTTAAATTTTTATTGATTAACACTCAGAATCAATGTGTTCAAGATTTAATTAGAAGATCAATGTACATAAAACAATTGTCACAATCAATTAATTAATAATTAATAACACTCGTCCCTGCTCGGGCGTCAATTAAACATGTTTGTTGTTCCGGTTAAACAATTATTTTTATTTATTCTTTTTCTTTTAGTTCAAATTACATTTCCTTATTCTTGGTAAACAAATTTGTTTACTTCAAACAGACTTATTTATTGTGATCGCATTTATCGCAAACGTGTGCTAACTTATATACTCAAACATTTTGACACATATAAGACCTGCACAATAGCGTTAATTTTCCCATTATCACCTCCATCAAGGAGGGGACTATCTACCACTATCTCCAAAACGCCACCTATACCTAAGTATAAAATTGACCACTCTAATTGGGAAAAATTCCAATGGTGTGCTTCAAGCCAAACAAAGGCACAATTGACAACGCATTATCGGCTAGAAACCATATTACAGATTACTCACTCGATTTCGAGAAGGCTTGCGATAGAATGGGCATCCATCTTATACTTAGTAAGCTTAATGGCGAATCGGACCTAAGAATTTCAATTACATACATAAAATTTTTTCTGTCGAATAGAAAAATCTGTGTAAATCTGTATCTGTGGTTAATAACCATTACTAACCTCGCGTTCGCATTACCCTCGATGATGAAGAGGACTACAGAAAGTGCTGACCCTTGAGCAGCCTATGGTGGTCTCTGCTACCCCTTTGATGATGTCGCTATACTGGTTCCATAGATTGTTGGCGTTTGTGGATAGAGTTTCTCGCTACTCCAGTCGTGCTAAGGTTTTCAAAGTTGAATTTCTTTTTCTCGGCGGCCTGTACCGAGCTCTGAATTTAGCTGCAACAAGAGAATGGTCAGAGTCAACGTTTGTCCCTCTGAAAGTTTGAGCCTTCAGAATATTGGATGTGTACGGTTGACCACCTTCTCTGGTGTTCCGCCGCGACCCAGTTGGTAATCAGGTCTTTTACCATTTCTCTGCCAATTGCAGCGGACCAGAGAACTCCTAGGTTGACCCTTGCTTTGCGCGATACTGGTTCCAAAGATTTTTAGCGTTTCTGGATGCTGAATGCACAGGCTCTGGCTACTCCAGTCGTGCTAAGGCTTATAACGTTGAATAGTTTTTTTCTGCGCGGTTTTTTTAGTTGGCGGTTCAACCATCTGGAGAGCGCCAGGTTGCTGTATGGAAACGTAGACTTGGAAACCTAGTCCTACTTATCATCGTATTATGAGCTGCTGCAAAATCTATTAGCCAGAAGTCGTTGTCTGTTGTCGTGTCGTAAAGGCTGTGCTTTCCAACTAATCCACCGAAGATGTTTTCATTACCGATTTTGGCATTGAAGTCCCCGAGTATGATTTTGACATCTTACTTTGGACAGGCTCCGTAGGCTCCGTCCAGGAGGTCATAAAACTCCTCCTTGATAGAGTCTTCAGCTTCGTCTTTTGTGACAGCTGTAATAAATGTCGCAAATACCTATCCATGGTATCTCCTGGATCACTGTAATATCTGCCTTGTACCGCGTGAGGACAGATTCAAGTTTTTGAATAGAACCTAGAGTGTACAGTGTACGCACGTTCCAGGTGCATATTCTTAAATCGTAGTCCGTGGACTCTATCATAGCTAATGTTTTTGAGTCAGTTGTTTTCAGCCAGTTTCAGTTTTTTTTAACCTCCAGGACGAGGGGCCGGTTTTAAACCGATATTAGTAGTCCCTTTAGGGGATGTGAGCGCTGCCGTTGGCCCAGTAAGGGCTCATCCGTCATCATATCTTTTCCAAAAACCTGACTTATTCTTCGAAATCTTTATCGCCCTGAGCTCCGAATATGTCGAAGTAGCCCAGATAAAGTGCTATGCTTTCTTTTGAAGCTGTGAGTTCGTCCGCTGTCGTATTTATAGTGCTGCTATTTTTTCTTGTTCAACACTCGCGCTTATAAGTTCAGCCAGTCGGGTCCGGATGGACACCAACCAGTACCCGATGGTATTGGAGGTAAAAAAAGCACAATTGATGTCGGAGTTTCATGGATGTATGATGCTGATTCGCGAGCATGATCAATATGCTGCAGTGTATAAGCTGACAACTGAACTGCAGCAGAGTCTGCTGGAATGACTGGAACACCAGGCAACATGCTTAAGAATTAACTGTATGCAGATGGATCAACTGCTCCTGATGGTTCATAGTTCCATTGCAACTATGATCCATTGCCAACAGTTTTAACCGTATTGTGCAATTCATTGTAGTGGTTCTTTCCTTCAGGAGCACTCAACATACGGGGGAACCGACGATAGATTGGCAGATCTATGCCGAAGTCACCAGTTTTCACTTGATAAACTTCAGGGCGAATAGTATCCTCATTGATCGAAGGGAAGGCAAGGCTGTAATCGTATAGTACTTCGCCAGGATCCTCCTGAAAAGTAGTCTGAGAATGAGTCCAGAAACCATACTGAGTGTGAATATAGTTGGGATCATCACCGGGCACTTCATCTTGAATAGTCGGGGTGATTAGGAAGAATTGGAATTCTTAAATCGGAATCACTCCTAAGCTTAATAAATGTTCCAGCGTCCCTTTGAGCTCCTTCTTAACAATTGTGTCGTTCATACTTACTTACTTAGGTGGCGCTACAGTTCGGGGTGAACCTGGGCCTCAACTAACAAGCCTCTTCACTTAGCTCGGTTCGTAGCTAACTGCCTCCAGTTGCGCACTCCAAGCTTGTTCAGGTCCCCTTCAACTTGCGTGCGCCACCTAAGGCGAGGTCTTCCTCGGCTGCGTTGTCCCTCCGGGTGTGATTCGAAGACTCTTCGGGCCGGAGCACTGGTGTCCATTCGCTCTACATGTCCTAGCCATCTCAAACTACTGATGCGCAGTTTTTTGACTGCTCCAAAGCCCGTCAACGCAAACGGGACCGAATATTTTACAAAGTGTGGCAACACTGTAAACTGAACGAAGAACTGTCGAAAGCACATGTCGTTAAGTCGTAAGTCTAGAGAGTCAATCAAGTATCGTAAGCGACCGGTCGAATGTACATATCGATAATAATAAAGTGGAAAATAATCATTCCGGTGTCTTATTTATTTCTTTTTTTTTGAATGTCGGCTTACAGAAGAATTTTTCTCTGGAAACGATCGATTGTATCTTCATCCGCTTTTGATAAAGTCCAAGCATCAGTGCCATAAAGCAGGACTGGGATGATCAAGGTCTTATATAGAGTCTCCTTAGTAGTTCGGGATAGGGCCTTACTACACAATTGCCTTCTCAGCCCAAAAATACAGCGATTGGCAAGAGTAATTCTTCGTTTTATTTCTGCCGAGGTGTTATTGTCAGAGCATATGCAGCGGTATTTATATGTCTCAGCACCAAAGTCGGTCATCTTGAATTAGTTCAACGGGTCTTTGGAAAAGGAAAAGGTCTTTGTCGTACAATTTATAGCGACAATGCTACGAATTACATCGGGGCACGTAACGAATTGAGGGTACTGTACGACATGTTTTACAATCAACAGTCTGCCTCCGAAATCAAGAATGAGGCAGCCGTTAAATCTGGAGAACATCACATGAAACGTCTTTTACACCTTGCAGCTTTGACATATGAGGAATTAAACACACTAACTGTCCAGCTAGAGTGTATCCTTAATTCCCATCCTCTTTCTCCTCTCTCTAAAGATCCCAATGATCTTAAACCCTTAACTCCAGGCCACTTTTTAACTGGTACTTCACTTGTCGCGCTCCCAGAACCAGACTTGTATGACAAGAATATTTTTTATGTAAACCGATGGTAGAAAGTTCAATGGCTTGTGCAATAATTTTGGCACCGTTGTTGGAAAAACGAATATTAACACACCTTACAGCAGCGAAATAAATGGCGAAGGGATGATAATATTCCTCCACTCAAATGGAGAGAGAAATAAGATAAATTAGATACTTAATAGAAAGTGTTAAAAGGCTTCGCCTCAGTTTTGAAGTCACTGCCAAGAAAAACTCTTCTTATCTCTTTCAGGTTCGGGTTGTAGTCGAAAAAATTAATTTAAATATTTTGGTTGCATACTTTGTTGCGAGACTGTATTTGTTCTCTTTTTGCATCACACTATGTTTGGCTATCTGATCGTATGATACCCCTTGAAATGTCTCCAAAGATCTTTATTATGTTCAATGTACTGTAATTAGCATGTCTAACGAGAGTATAAATGTCTCAGCGGACATACATTCTGGCTCTTCTTTTAATAAACGACACACAAGCAGAGAGTTGTTTGTCTTTGCCTTATCTTCTTCGCTCACTTGTCCGGTTCGGACATTACAGGGTATTTCCTGATAAAATGAACAACATCTTCTCTCTCAGACAGGTTACAAAGACTGCAATAGATGCGCAAATCCACGCGATGTGGGATAAAGTTCAGTCCTATCAGCTCACCCCTAATTTTGAATATAGCAGACATTACCTTTTTGCTGACGTTGCTTCGTTGATGCAGTGCAATCTATACTTCTCGTCTACTTTCGAAACAAGACTGTAAAGCACATCTCTGGTATTCTCTCCATTACTTTCTTGCAGGTGAAGATCAAAACTAAAGCCACAATAGTCCGCAAGCTCCTTCAACTTCCCAAACCATAAATTCTTCCTCTCTATAGTATATTTTGCTATAATTTTTGGCAATCTTTCGTTAGGCATATGGAAAAATTTTTAGTAGATAGTCCACATGCAGTTTAAGGGTTTTAATGAAGAGTGGCAATAACCCTTTTTCAATGGTGATCAGGTAATTAGGTGTGGTTTTAGGTAGCTGAAAAAATACTTTGCACACTTTTCATATCCCCAAGTTTGGGCTGCATACATCATTACAGATTCAGCCACTGCTACAAAAACTTTGTATTTTACGCTGCGTGATAAAATTTTGTTTGAAAAAATCGTTTTCCAAGTTCCACTTATTGCACTTTTGGCTTTAATCAGTTTATCCTTTAGCTGGGTTTCCATATTCAGATTACTGGTTATCGTAACACCAAGGTATTTATAAGATTTCACTATCTCGATTGGTTCTCTACCATAATGCCATTTCTCCCTTCTAGACGTCCTACCAGACCCCTTTTTGATGATCATTACTTTTGACTTGTTCAGATTCAACTATACAACTTAAGTCGATTGATCATATGATACAATGTTTCGGGTGAATACGCGAATTGCATCATCAGCAAAGAGAAGAGCTTTAATCAGGGTTCCGGTAAATTCTATTTCACCTGGTAGATAGTCTATCAAGTCCTCGGTAAATAGGGCAAAAAGATATGGGCTTAAGGGGCATCCTTGTTTTACTCCCATTTTAGTCTCAAACCAGTCTGAAATTTTGACTCCGTTCTATACAGCTGATCGATTGTCCTTATAGATATTTTCCAAAACCTTTCCGAACTTATAAAATAAAAAAAAATAAAACTCTTCTGTCCACTGTATCGATGGCCGCTTTAAAGTCCACAAAAAACAAGTACAGTTTCCTCTCTTGGTCGAGGAATGTTCCAGCGATACTTTGTAATACAAAAATGTTATCAGTGGTCGAGTATCCGCTTCGGAACCCGGCCTGAAGTTCTTTGAGCTTCTTACAATGATTTATCTATTTGCACAGCCGATGGCTTAATAGGGAAGTAAACACCTTGTAGGAAGCGTTAAAGAGGGATATCCAACGATAATTGTTTGGATCTGCTATATTTCCTTTTTTGTGGATCGGGTATATGTATTATAATGGCTTCCTTGAATTGTTGCGGTATATTACCTGTTTCCACAATTTTGGTTAAAAGCCTTTGTTAGTTCTCCGATTAGTTCATCTGTGGCATATTTAAAGAATTCCACAGCAATTCTATTAGATCCTGGTGCTTTTCCATCCTTCAGTTGATTGGTTATAACTTATACAGCGTACTTCTTCTTGTATGAAAGGAGTATCTAATATATCATTAGTATATGACGGTACTGCATACTGTATAGGTGTCGAAATATTAGCTGGATTCAAAAGTTTCTGATAGTGAACCTGGAGTGAATCAGCAGTGAGCTCAACACTATGTAATTTGGAGACTTTTTCCGTTTAGATTCCGTATCGCCCTTCGGAATACCTTCGAGTTTTTACATTTTGTAATTTTGAATGCCTCTGATACATAGAATTTACTTTTTTTTTTTCCTTGCATAGATATTTGTAGGCAATGTTCGCCTCTATGTATAGAGTTTTGAAAAAGAAATTGTTATGTTTACGAAAAGCCTTAAGCCATCTAAAAGTTCTGCTGCCTCACATACCTCATCGAACCATTTCTCCTTATTTTTCCTGTTAGTTGCATGCAGTTGTTTACTTGCCGGATATGATGATTTTATCAGACACTCAATATCTCCAATATGTAGTTCTTACCCTGTTTCCATATTGCGCTCAAGATTCATTCTGTTCTCCATTCTTTTGGCGTCTTTCCAGAGAAGTTTCGGAGGAAGCTGAAGTTTTCTTGTTTCTTCTTGGGTTATTAAATAATCCGAAGTTTAATTCAACAATTATGGGTAGATGATCTGAAAATGGTTTACTTAACACCTTGATATCGGCTATTAAAGAAATCCATTCTCCTCTAGCTAAACAATAATCGATAACTGAGTAACCCTGCTGGCCTACGAAGGTATCTTCGCCGCATTTATCGGAAGCACTCACACCGTTCATAAGTAGGTATTGGGGCGGTTGGGGATGTGAATTCGGCGCCAGAGCGAGACGGAAGATATGAGCGAGAGGGAAGATAATTTGACCTTGAGAAGGTTGTTGTTTGTTTGATGTGTGCCGCGGGGCGCGCTTCCGGTGTCATCTTTGTTGTCTATTTTGGGGTGAGGGGGGAATGACCGTTGAGACGACGTCACATGTTGGATGTCTGGAGTGTAGACTTGGGGTGAGTCATTGACGTCATGTATTTTGTTGTTAATTTTGTGTGTATCCATGGAACGGTCAATGGGATAATTTTAAAAAGTAAAACGGTGCGTATGTTTGGGGTTTGAACAAGCGACGATGAGTTTGAGAAGTCGATGATTCTTGCGTTGCGCCACGGTGGTGTGTTATGGTGGAGGTTTAAATGAGTGTTTATGAGCAGAAGGATGACGTGTATATATTTATTTGTAGAAAAATATTATTTTCGGTCCTCTTGTGTGGTGTGGGTGGTATTAAAGTTCTGCGAAACTCAGTTCGACAATATGGTTTTGTAGATTAAAGCGAGAGTAAAAATAAAAAAAAGTAATTTTCGGTACCGAACGGGGGGACACAATAGGATGATGTTGGTGCTCGGTACCCGTGAGAAACCTAAAGAATAAAGTTTAGTTTTGCGCGTAAAATGTGCGACAATATGGTTTTGTAGATTAAAGCGAGTTAAAACAAAAAAAAAAATAATTTTTGGTACCGAACGGAACACAACAAGATAAGCAAAGTAAACAAAAAGTTAAAATTTTGGCTATAAAAGGTAACAATTATTTCATTAATCTGCCATTACAATGGAACAGTCAGTTAAATTAATATTGGATCAATTTTTACCAGTTGCGTACCACGTAAGTTCTTTTATATTAAATTCATGTGTGTACCTACATATGTTTATAACACACTTTTATTTTTCTTTTTTTTGAAAAGGGTAAACACTGCATTGTACTGGTGGGCAATCGAAACGAAGAACTCCCTGCTGATCATGTGGTTTTTTACGAGGGACCGGTCGTCCTTGACGAAGGCAACAGTCAAGAAGCACGTTTATCGTGCTATGAAGACTCAAATAGCGTCGTTATATGGGTTCAATTCTAATAATAAAAATTAAAATAAAACCAACTGGTCAGTCTTTGTTATATTTTTCATTAGTCGATATGGCTACTAAATCTCCTATTCATTCAGAATATTCAAATGAAATACATCGGTACAATTCGTTTGTTGATTGGCCGTACACGAAACCAGAACCGAAGAAGCTTGCTGAGGCTGGATTTTTCTACGAAGGTATAAATGATGGAGTCCTCTGTTTTAGTTGCGGTATTGGTCTTAAGGATTGGAGTAAAAATCACGATCCCTGGAAACAACATGCATTGTATTTAAACAAATGTCCATATTTGAAACTGATCAAGGGACAGGTATTTATAGACTCAGTCAAAGATGAGGATACTCATCGAATGAGGATATTTCAAAACCAGACACAACCCGATGTGCAACTACAGAATTGTAGCATCTCTTCAGAAAAGCATAAACTGTGTAAAATCTGTTATATCAGCGAATACGAGACAGTATTTTTACCATGCGGGCATGTAGTCGCATGTTTCAAGTGTGCATCTTTAGTGAAGAAATGTCCAGTGTGCAGAAATACGTTTACGAGTTTAACCCGAATATATTTCTCATAAGTGAGCAAAATCCGACATGATCACGAGAAGAAAAAAAAATCCGCATGATTCGCAGCGATGCGTTATATAATGAATACTTTATAATATATTCGATTCATTTCACTATTTACATTGAACGTTGACAGGCCGACGGGGGTACTAAGGAAAAATGTATTGGTGCGAGAAATTAAGAGAAGGAGAAAGCATGTGCACATGTGAAGCGGGGTGGATGGAAATTAAAGTCTCTAATGTTTTGTTCTATAGAGATTTATTTGAGTTTCAAGCAACACCTGAAAATGGCAATGAGTGCACGATCTTGCGTGTGAGAAACGGGGAATCGATATCTTCAGATGCCGATATTAAACTGCAACTGGAGCCATATCAACATGTTAAATTAAGAGTTATTGGTATGAATTTCAAAAACAGATGAAATAAATAAAAATGTATTTATTTTTATTCAATTTAGGTGGTGAAATAACGATACATGGTATGGTTATAGCAAATTCTAGACCTAAGCGGAAAGGAAATCGATTTCCTGTTCATTGCCCATTTAGTGATATTGATTTACAATTACTCGAGAAGGAAAGTTCTGTGTAAGAGGTAAGAACAGAAACACTAGGGAATGAGCGAGAGATATTGAATGAATAAAAGAAGATGTGACATACATATACTTCAAAACACTTCGGCTGCGACTTTCTCAGTTCTTAATTGTCATTTGCCGGGGATAGTAGTGAAAACAATAATCATCGCAACGCTCCAAAATGTTTTATTTTTTATTTTGTATTACAGCAATTTTACATTTTATTAATGGTATACCGCTTCCTTTGGACATTAACCTTCAACAACCAAACAGCAGTAACAATCTCACATTTGCATTGAGTTTACCGAATAATGATACAGTACAAATAGGATTATCTTTTCGCTTGTTAACGTTTTCGAATGCAGTAAAACCTAATAATTCCATCCCTACCGAAGTTTCAATTCGTGATGATGATATTCTTTCATCTACAACAGAAAAAAACCCAACCAGGAAATTCGTTACTGTGGAGGAGGCAATAGAGGGGTTTAGGCAAGATTTAATAAAAAAGGAAGCCGAAATATCTGGAATAATCGAAAGTAAAGATATTTTTTATAGACATTTCAAACTAGAATTTGATGAAGAGAAAACCTTAACAATTCGCTGTGCCTATGATAGCAATTATATGCTGCGTTCTCTTAATATAGCATGCTTTGAATACCATGAATATCAAACGGAAAGAATTCTAAGCAATGGTGAAGTTGAACTCATTACGAAGCAGGATTTGAACTATAAATCTGATGTGGAATTAGTAGACTTAAGAGCAATGAAACAAACATATAAGATGAACATTTCTTAATAACCAATGGTAGTGTGCACTTTGCTTTCAACATTAGCAGTAATAATGGAAATTATGATAAATATCGAAACATTTATAAAAGATTACGAAGGAATTATATTGGATGAACATTCCGAAAGACTTAGGATGTGTAACAAGTTTATATCACCATATATACTGATGGAGAAGAAGTTTTCGATTTACGGAGAACATTTCGTGAATTGCCCGTGGGCACATGTCAATACAATTGTGGGTCCTGATACTTGTGCTTGCTGCTATGTTGAAAAATACAAAAAAGAAATTAAAACGCTTGTAAATTTATACAAAAGAATAAAGTAATTTTTATTTAAAAAAAATGAAATACACATGTATATTGGTTTTCTTCTTATCAGATATTAATATTTAGGGGATTTGGAAGGTAAGCTCGTCCAAGAATTGTGTTCAGGCGTAAAACCAAGCCATTTCACAAATATCCTTTCACCCTTCCTTTGTAGCACTTTTTCAATGAGGAATGTATGGGGAAATTTTGATTTCTGCAATTCGAATTCATAGAATCCACCTTTAATAGGGTGAGCTTGATAGTCTTCCAACAAATATGTAACAGGATATGTATTTTGAACTTTTGTTATTTTGAAGATTTCAGTGGTCCAGTTTGGAGTGTAGCCCTTTTCAAACACATGTTTGTATTTACTAATTCGTACAAAATCACCAATTTTATATTTGGGTCCAATAGATATTTTTACATTATTGTATACTGATGCGAGTAGTTGTTTTTCGTTTGCGGGAGTAACATCGGATGGTCTCATTTTTATTGTACGATGGACAGTATTATTATACGTTTTATTTATTGATTTTATCATATCAATCCAACGATAGGAGCCATTCGCGCTAAATTCTTTCCACATCATATTTTTCAGGGTACGGTTGAAACGTTCAATAATAGATGCCTTGAGACCACTGTACGTAGAATAGTGATTTATGTGATGTTTTTTCATCAGATTTTGAAATTGCTTATTAAAGAATTCTTTTCCATCATCCGTTTGCAAATTCTTAGGAACACGTTCTTTGATAAATATATTTTGCATGGCATTAGTAATATCTGCACCTGTCTTACTTTTAATAGGAATCGACCATGCAAATTTTGAAAACACATTAATTACTGTAAGAAGATATCGAAAGTTATCATTCTCGGGTGAATACACCCCCATTTCAACTAAATCAGCTTGCCATAAATCATCTATTCCTTTAATAATAACCCGTCTCCTTTTAAAATTTCTTCGTGCTGCTTTATGTAATTCTTCCACCACTTGACGCTTGCTCATACTGCCAGGTAGAAGACTTAATCCATAATGCCGTCTAGAGTTATAATTTGCGTCTTTTTGCTCAACATGTATTTAAATAGTTCATCCTGGATTTTTGTAGTTTCAAAGGTAAGGAATTGTTTCAATTGTTCAAATGATTCATCCACATATTCTTTTGTAGCAGCGTCACTGTTTTCCAAAGGCTTTCCCAGACTCCGAATTCGATTCAAATTCAAATCATAATCTCCATTTTCAGTTCTGTTAAAACCTTCTCCCGTAGGTCCAGGTGGCCCCATTGACCCTTGTGATCCATGTATTCCCGGCGACCCAGATAAACCGTGCGGGCCCATTGGACCTGGGGGTCCTCTAGGCCCCGGTCGGCTAGTTGTCATTTTTGTATGCATTGAAAATCTTCCAAATTTATCAACACTCATTTTTGTTTATCTTAAGTCTATGTTAGTAGTGTTTATTGAATAATCTTAGCTTCTTTTAGTTCTTCAATGATTGATAAAATCTCGTTCGAATGATTACTATGTCCAGCCTGTTGTGAGGCAATAAGCAGCCGCAATCGATCTACTAGTTCATTCGGATTATCCCAGAATATATAGTCTTTTTGATTTCTGGTTAAATGCATTAATCCACTGCCGTTACTAGCAACCCCTTTACCATCTTGTAATAGTTTACTAATAATGTTTTTATATTTATACCCTCGGTTTCCATGTATTTGTTTTTTGGCATTGTAAGAAATTCTGTGTGCATTGGTATCATTCAATATGGCATTGTATGCCTGTAAATCTTCTTCAGTATAGGATTTTGGCAATTTTTTGAACAATAATTCGTATAGACCAACTGTCCCCTTATATAGTTTCCCATTTATTTCTATATCATCATCATGTATGGTGAGATCTGCATTACCAAATTTCCATAAGTTATTTTCATGATACACACCATACGTATTATCTAGAGAATTTGAGTTATTTATGTACAAATTTAAATATTTACGAGGAAGCTCTGCAAATTGTTCTTGGTCAAATTGTTCAATCAGATTCTTATAATCATGATGACGTCTAGGTCGAGTACGTGGTGTTGTCATTGATGTATTATATTTATTTACATTATAGGGGGATGACGGCACTGGAGTATTAAAATCGTCGGCGTCAACATTATTGGATATCCTCTGAATGTTTGATGGCCTGGGTACCCCGAAATTGTTTGGCTCCTCTTTTTTATACTTACGATCTAACTTATTTGTAGCAGCAGACTTTTCTACCAACTCTTTTAAGGGCAATGTAATTGGCTTAAAAGTTTCCTCCATCTGAGCTTCCAGCTCAGTTCTTCCTGTTTTTAAAGCTTTATATTTTTTCCGTAATGCATCGGTAGCCTTTATAATCTCTTTGGTCAGCTCCTTATTTATATTCATCATATTTTTAGTCTTTTGAATGGCAACTCCTAAACAGGTTTCGTATTGTTTGGAACAATCTTTCTACAGGTTTCAAACTGAATTTAAATTTTACTGCACTGCTTTTTAACTGGGTGACCCGTCTGAAAAAGCGCTTTGAACTGTTTTTAACCTCAAATGACTGGATACTTAACTGCTTTGTACTGCTCTCGTAGAACACCTCCATATAAGTGCCCTTTTTGAATCGATATCTTCAATTTTATAGTTTTAGGAAGCTATCAAAGCCTTTTCTATAGCGTCCTTCGTTCAGAAGGCTGTCTTTATCGATTACCAAAAATCCATATTTATTCTTCCAACACTCTGCACACGCTTTCCGAAATTTATTAAAATGCATGTCAGTATTAACATGATCGTTGTAAATGTGTTTTAAATTCATATCATCTTGTTTAAATATTAGTAGAAAATTCGAATTATCTCGTATCAAATGCTTAGGTACTCGAGTATATGTTTGACATAAGTAAAAGCTATCAATATGATGATGACGCCCCATACAAAAGTAAGATCGAACATTATCTTGCTTCTCGCATGCTATATCGTCGAATATAAACACAGAATTCGGCTTAGCCTCTTCAGGGGGTATTACATCACAGTTATCTGAAAATGTAAAATACCCCATTTCTGTAATTGGCTCCATGGCTCTTTGCAGGAATTCATATTTTGATTGATGCAGGGACTTAGAATATATGTAAATATTTTCAAATTTCAATCCGTTTGGATGTTGTAGTAAACTTATCATCACATTTGTTTTACCACAATTTGAAGGACCTGTAATTAAGGCTCTGATACTATTCGGGAATAATTTTCCATGTCTTTTTGTGTTTTTACAATTATCTGTAATTATATCCGCGTTCCTAATTGTTAGTGTTTGTTGTTGTTTAACGAACCGCATGATCACTAAAACTAAATAATATCCTTTAAATACGGATAATATATTTTCAAAACAATCAGACCAATGTGCGACTTCCTCACGATCGAAAAGGTATTAGAAAAAGGATAATAATACAATATAAAAATGATTGATTTTCTTAAAAAACCAATTAGTCGATGCTCGTCTGTGAAAGGACAAGGTTTAGTGAATTCTCTAATTAATAATTTGCCTATTGAATTGCATCTACCTGGTTACCAATATTGTGGACCTGGAACAAAACTTCAATATCGCCTGGATAGAGGTGACCCTGGAATAAATTTACTTGATCAAGCTTGTAAAGAACACGATATAACATATTCCAAACATAAAAATACAAACGATCGACATATAGCTGACAAAATTTTAACTGAAAAGGCCTGGCAAAGGGTTACATCCAAAGACGCTGGACTAGGTGAACGATCCAATGCACTTCTAATTACAAATTTGATGAAGGCAAAAGTTAAGTTAGGGATGGGTGCCTATAAATGTAACAAACCCAAAAGGGGATCGAGTGTAAATAAACCCTTGTTTGGTAAATCAGTTCATTTTATTGGAAAGGTTTTAAAGAAAAAACAACCTCATAATATCGAAAAGGCTATACAATTGGCAATTAAAGCTGCAAAGAAAACAATGAAAAGTAAAAATATTAAGACACCCCGAATTATTTCAGTGCCGAAAACTGGTGGAGTATTACCCTTTCTTATACCATTATTTGCTGGTCTTTCAGCAATCGGTGCTTTGTCAGGAGGCACCGCTGGAGTAGTTAAAGCTGTAAACGCTGTCCATAATGCTAGAAAGGAGCTGGATGAGAAAAAACGTCATAACCAGAAAATGGAATCTATTGCGATGGGTGATGGATTACATTTGAAACAGTACAGAAAAGGACTTGGGTTATACTTACATCCTCAGGCAAAAAACTACTAGATTCGTTACCCAGGCGTGCCTTAAACGAGCTGGACTTGAAGAGATTTGCAAAACATTTACCCCATTTTCGAGGAGTTTTTATGCGTGATAATTTGCCAAAGAAAAAACCTTTAAGAAATGAATGTGGAATCGTTAATTTAGACTCTTCAGCTGGCTCCGGAACACATTGGGTAGCGTACTACAAAAAGGCCGGCAATATTGAATATTTCGATAGTTTTGGAAATCTACAACCGCCCAGTGAATTAATTAACTATTTAGGCGATCAAATTAAATACAATCACACTAAATATCAGGATTATGACTCAGTAAATTGTGGGCATTTATGTTTACAGTTCCTGTACAATTCTTATTTTAATAAATAATATAATTTTGTAAAAAAACGCTTCATTGTTTTATTTACTGTCATGGCATTAACACTTACGCTTAGTGGGAGTACATCCTATCTCACAGCTGAATATTTTCCGCCTCTGGACTTACATCAGAACTATGCATGTGGCCTAATCGATTTCCAGACATACAATTCAATACCTAATATTGATGAAAGAAATAATTTGTTTCATATAGGAAAACATATTGTTGAAATTCCGGTGGGGTCCTATGAAATTGACGATATTGCTGATTATATTAATGATGTACTGTTTCAAATCGATAGCTCTTTAGTAGCAAATATTAAGGCAAATAATAATACTTTAGAGAGTGAAATTAAATCCAGTGAAATAATATACTTCAATAATGAACGATCTATTGGACAGCTATTAGGATTCAGTAATCGTATACTCGAAGCTAATACTGGTCATATATCGGATTTACCTGTAAATATAAATAAAGTAAATGTCATACGAGTTGATTGCAACATTACAGGAGGATCTTATATTAATAACGCACCAGCGCACACTATACACGAATTTTCACCCGAGGTAGGACCGGGGTATAAAATCATAGAAGTTCCAAGAAACGTGATCTATCTACCAGTGAATGTCAAACGAATCAGTTCATTAACATTGAAACTGATTGATCAAGACGGCGACTTGGTAAATTTTAGGGGTGAGACTATTACTATCCGTTTGCATTTGAAACCGATGCACAATGTTGATCTACAATAAGGATAAATTCGTACGCAACCACAATAATTCAGCCAGTTTTACTGGAACATCACAAGCGTCAAGAGTGAAGCTCTCCCCCTTAAATAAAGAATACCTGAAGTCACTGGGATTTTTTTTAAAATAAAATATGAGCGAAATATTAGCTATTACACATGGAGCCAGCTATGACAATAGCATAACCAAGTTTGAATATCACAGCTACTCACCATTCTTGCCTTCATTCGGCTCGAGTGACGAAATACGAATTTCTATACAGCAGCAAGACTTATGTATTCTACCGAGCGAGAGTTTTATCTACATTGAAGGAGCTCTATCAAAGTCTGATGGAACGGCTTCAACATCAGCAAGATTGACTAACAATTCTATGGCATTCCTGTTTGAAGAAATTCGTTATGAACTTAATGGAGTGGAAATCGATCACAATAAAAATGTCGGTATTACAACTACACTTAAAAATTATATCACTTTGAATGAGAATGAAAGTAAAATGTTATTAAATGCATCCTGGTCACCAAACGAAAATATATTACCCTCATCGGGTATTTTCAACTTTTGCATACCATTAAAAAACCTCTTAGGATTCGCTGAAGATTATAAAAAAATTATTGTAAATGCAAGACATGAGCTAGTTTTAACACGTACGCGAACTGATGAGAATACATTTTACTCGCCAAGCGATGAAGTTAAAATCAGTATTTTTAAGCTACAATGGAGAGTTCCGCACATTACACTGGCCGACGTTGATAAATTATCATTACTAAAAACATTACAGTCAAACCAAATACAAATTAGCTTCCGAAATTGGGAAATGTATGAATATCCGATTTTACCATCCTCAACAGATCATATTTGGACGGTGAAGACTGCCAATCAACTTGAAAAGCCGAGATATATTATTTTCGCTTTACAAACAAATCGAAAAAATCAAAAAGATAAAGATGCCAGTAAATTTGATAATTGCGACATTACCAATGTTAAAGTACATCTCAACTCTGAATCATATCCATATGAAGATTTGAATACTAGGTTTAGTCGTGACAGATTTGCCATACTATATGATATGTACAGTAAATTTCAACAATCCTATTATAATAGGCAACCTCAACCACTTTTATCACGGAATGAATTTAAAGAAAATGCACCGATTATAGTCATTGATTGCTCTCATCAAAACGAAACTATCAAATCTGGACCTGTGGATGTGAAGCTTGAAATTAAAACATTAACAAATGTACCCCCAGCTACATCGGTTTATTGTCTGCTGCTTCATGATCGCATTGTTGAGTACAACCCCTTAACCAGCGAAGTTCGAAAACTCATATAAATACTATACTCATTGTTTATTTGTTAACAACTTTTTATATAAATATAATAAAAATAATTTTTTATTTCAATTAAAGAATTACATCGCTATTTTTTTTCTTTTGTATCCATATGGTAGAGAACTATGATCGTCAAGAAATCTACGCTTTTCTGCTTTTGGCTTGTATGTTTTAACTTCCTCTACAGTGACTATTTCATGTTCCCGTGTTCGTCTAATGTTTTGTGAAAAAATGTTTATATCTTCATGATTTTCTGCATTCAATACTGCTTCTTTAATTGTATCGAAATTTACTTTTTGAGATGCTGAATAATTAAGATATATCCCCTTTACCTTACAAACAATTTCTTCTGTGTTAAGTTTTGTACTATGAACTTTGTAAGCGTAATTTTTGGGGCCACCACTTACAAATTCAGTAATATAACTTCCATGGCCATAGCACTCTAGTTCATCGGTCATGTCTCCAATAAATTCACCGACTGGTGGCTCAAACTGTCCTTCCCGGCTTAAATAAATTACGGAATCAGTATCGTAGTATAGAACTCTGTCATTTAATTTTTCCAAGTAACTGTACAATTTGAGGCGAGCTTGAGTCGTCGTATAAGCAGCAATACATACATTAACCGTTGACAAAGAATCTGCTGCTTCTTTCTTATATTCCCAATTAACCACGATATTCTCTTCATTAATTGGAAGAATGTGACAAACTTCTATAGCAGGATCTGTAAACAATTGATAAAGTTCTGATGGGTTTTGTAAAATAGATGTTTTCCTTTGATTTTCCCTTTGTCCAAATTTACCCCAAAATGAATTCAATATTAGTTTAGCAAAAGATCTTTTTCCAGGGTTGTTACAAATATCTGCAAATTCCAATTTAATATCTTCGTTACAAAAAAAATCTGCGATGTATTTGTCTTTCTCTTTCTCGGTTACGCATATACCCGGCCATCCAGATGCTTCTTGTTTTATTTTTAAAAATTTATTCATCATATTTGTGAAAAGACCATCCGATTTTGTAACTTTATCATATTGTATCATAGAATATTCCCATATTTCGAAAATATGTAATAGTTTATATCCTTTTTCAACAGCTTTTGCAACTTCGTCAATAACCCATGTTCCTGTTAAAGCTCTTTCATCAGTAGAATGACTGCAAAATTCTTCTTGAGATTTTCTATCACTGCAAGTCCGACATAGGGAAAACATTAGCTTATTGTTCTGTTTTATTGGTAACACAGGATGTAACAACTGCTCGGGTGGTAATATTTTGCATTTTATAAGACCATTTGTAATTTTCAGATCCAATTTAGAACAGCTTATATTATCTGTATGAACTTTTGGATGTCCTAAAGGAAATTTCCCATACTTGCAAACCCAAGGATAAAGAGAACATATATCAATGTATTTAATTTGCTCACCCTCCTTACATTTAAAGTAATTGTAAGTGTTTCCTGTTCGGCCCCCGTAGAAAGCCTCGCGTGGATTTAACGGTGTGTGTTGTACCAAAGAGTGCATATTCAAATATTCCACGTCTTTATTAGTTATTTGTCTTTCAAATTCACATGCCCACATTTCAATCACTTCATAGCCGAGAGATTCTAATCGCTTAGTTTTAGCTATTGTCCGGTCGTAGCGTCGGTTTAATGTATCGTTTGGT
The DNA here is from genome assembly GCA_905220385.1 of Xylota sylvarum. NCBI lineage: Eukaryota > Metazoa > Arthropoda > Insecta > Diptera > Syrphidae > Xylota > Xylota sylvarum. The sequence continues at coordinate 10,936,640 of LR999961.1, read as the reverse complement.
TCCTCGTGTAAAGGTTCATCACGTTTGAATTGTAAACACACTGGATGCCCGTGATAATAACACCCATGAAATTCGAAAATCTGTTTAGTTTCTTCACAAAAACCATCAACTTTAACGCCAGCTATAACTTTTTCTCGGCCTTTTGCTGCATGTATTATATTAATTTTTCTTTTATCTTCTTCCCAAATCATCCATTTGATTGCTTCTTCCGATTGATTATCTACATATCTGTACCCTTTTTTTGGAATCAATCCTATTGTACTCTCATGCAGAAACCCACGTCTATATACAAGATTGCACGCCGATGCTATGGTTACGGCCTCCAAAAATGGTTCTACGTTGCACTGATCAAGAAACATTTTTCTGAATGTTAAACAAGCTCCTGTTAAAATTTGGACATCACTGATACAATAATCAATAAGGTCGCGTTTCGTATTAAACTCATCATGCTCGTGTTCTTTATACCATTTGAAAAATTCATCACGTTCTTCTGTCCTCATTGTATTTGGACTATAATATTCAGCACGAGGCATCAATCCGATATAATTTTCATTTTCTTTTGTATTGAATAGATGTGGAAAATACCCCTTTTTGAAAGATTGCGGTAAATCAAAAGCTTTTGGGAGTTTCGATAAAGCCATGGGAAAGTAATTTAATGAATCCAAAAATCTCACATTGTCTAGTTTCATGAGTATTATTTTAGTTCCTCGCAGTATTAATTCGGGGCTCAAGTGAGTGTTTCGTAATATATAGTTCAAAATAAATTGATGATCATATGCTTGGCCATTATGAGCTAAAACGACAACTTTTCTAAATTCTGTTCGAACTTTTAGGATGTGCTCTAGAAATCGCGGTATAACGGCTTGGGTTATAATATTACTTCTAAATTTACATACTTGACAAAAATATAAATTTTTTTCATTCAGGCACTGATCACATCTCTGTTGAAATACACATAAATTAGGTTCATGTTGTTTTATTGGGCCAATCACTTCTTCATCTATCGTTTTTTGACCAATAACTTTTTCCTGTCGACTCTCCAGATCATAAAATATGTATAGAACATTTACTAAATTTGGATTCCTTCTATCGACTGGTATATAACATAGGTGGTCTTGAGGAACGTACGCAGAGCATATTTTGCAATAATATTCACCGCAAATATGTTTTCTATCGGCGTCGTATGTTTTAAGGCATTCGTTGCATCTTTTGATCTTTTTACAGAGCGATATTTTCCCCACTACCCCTGGAGCCTTATGGCTATCAAAACATTTTTGGCCTCTGAAGCATCTATTACAATCTCCACATAAAATATCTGGTACGTGTTGAGGACATCTGGGGGATTGCTGACATTGCGGGCACGATCCTCCGCATTTGTGATCGTTCTTATTATTATATGGTATATGGCATTTTTCGCAATAATAACTGCAAGCAAATGCAGCTGTTAATGAAATTATAACATTGTAATGCTCCTTGTAATAAAGTAGATTGAGTGTTTTTTTGTTATCATCATTACAAAATCCTATAAAAATTACATTTCGACCTTTTGTTCCATATTCATAGACTACGATATTATAATCGTTTAAATAATTTTGAAATACGCGGAGCTCTGGAATACCACACCCCTCTGAAGGTATATTTACCCGAGCTTCATTTATAAGTTCTACAGCTCTTAGGGTTTGCATTTTAGAACAATTTGGTCTTATTTTTTGGTATTCGGGATCGTTATTAGCATGGGCAATTGCTACAACTAACGCCCTCGGTAAACACAGCTTGTCAGCATTTTTTATGGTAATGATTCCTCTCCTTTTGGAACATTCTTCATTGAATGCAGGGAATCTATTTTTTTTTTTATTTCCACTTCCGTGTGGGAGTCTTACAGAAGTTACGCTCATACAAAAAGTGTCTGTGCTTAGGCCATTAGAATTACTCTGGAAAATTTTGCTTATCATCTCCCATACGTCTTCCGATTTCACATCGGATACATTTTTAAAATTGATCCACGCTGGCCCGCGTTCTTCAAAACTCTTACCGCAGAACGTGATTCCAACTTTGTCTGTACAATTGAGATCCTTAATAGTACATTTGAGTATATCAGTTATAGCACTTTTGATCCAAGATGTGGGCTCAACGTCATCAGGTATTGCCTTAATTTTGAATTCTATTGTACGACCACGTACATTGAAGCGCCTCACGCGTGTGGAAAAATCTCCTATAACTTCGAAGCGCTAAATCACCAGAAAATAAAAAAATTTTTAAAAATAAAAATCAATTCAAAATTAAGTTTTAAAAGTATTTCTTTTTTTTATTAATTAATATTATTGAACATAAAATGTTTTTGCGTATAAGGTATCTCTACCTCTTCTGCCGGACGTGCTACCTCTGCTGCTGATGTTGGCTGTGTTACCGGAGTCAAATCCTCATCATGCTTGAATTCTATTTCGCAGGAAGCTCCCACTTCCCTGATCAGTACCAACGCATAGTCCTTGAGAGCATTCAGTTCTCCGTCTTCAAGATCATTGAAGCGTATTGGGAGGAAAACTTTTTGGGTATCCAGCTCAACTAGTATGCGCGGTCCATATTTTGTTTGGCAACGACTCGCTTTGATTATGTTGTACAGCCGCTTAGGCTGTAGGAGTTTCAACCCTAGAAGGGGCTTCTGTATCCCCAAGATGTTTAACTTTTTTGCGAATGTAGACATGACTATTTTTAAGGAAAGAAATGACCGAACTGATATCCCTAGTACCTACATGAACTCTTTTATAGGAAAAACTTGAATCACAATTTCCTTTGTTAGTGCAAAAAAAAAAAAAAAAAACACAGAAACCGCAAATTCCTTTCGATGGAATGCGGGTTAGTTTTTTAAGTAAAAGCGTAAAGAAAAGAAAAGTAAATCCATAATGTACCGAGCACCAGCATCATCCTGTTGTGTTCCGTTCGGTACCGAAAATTACTTTTTTTTATTTTTATTCTCGCTTTAATCTACAAAACCATATTGTCGAACTGAATTTCACAGAACTTTAATACCACCCACTCAAATAAGAGGACCGAAAATAATATTTTTCGGCTTGCGCAGACCAAGAAAATAAGAAAAAAAATCTCACATTTTACGCGCAAAACTAAACTTTGTTCTTTAGGTTTCTCACGGGTACCGAGCACCAACATCATCCTATTGTGTCCCCCCGTTCGGTACCGAAAATTACTTTTTTTTATTTTTACTCTCGCTTTAATCTACAAAACCATATTGTCGAACTGAGTTTCGCAGAACTTTAATACCACCCACACCACACAAGAGGACCGAAAATAATATTTTTCTACAAATAAATATATACACGTCATCCTTCTGCTCATAAACACTCATTTAAACCTCCACCATAACACACCACCGTGGCGCAACGCAAGAATCATCGACTTCTCAAACTCATCGTCGCTTGTTCAAACCCCAAACATACGCACCGTTTTACTTTTTAAAATTATCCCATTGACCGTTCCATGGATACACACAAAATTAACAACAAAATACATGACGTCAATGACTCACCCCAAGTCTACACTCCAGACATCCAACATGTGACGTCGTCTCAACGGTCATTCCCCCCTCACCCCAAAATAGACAACAAAGATGACACCGGAAGCGCGCCCCGCGGCACACATCAAACAAACAACAACCTTCTCAAGGTCAAATTATCTTCCCTCTCGCTCATATCTTCCGTCTCGCTCTGGCGCCGAATTCACATCCCCAACCGCCCCAATACCTACTTTCATAATATGAAAACCAAAGGCGTCACATAATTCCATACATCCTTTGATGTATTCCTGAATACATATTTCCTCTGCCTCCTTCTTTCCCGATTTTTGCATTTAAATCACCAATTATCATTACATTACCACTATCTTTGCTTTCTAATAAAATCATTAAGTGCACCGAAATCTCTCTCCCAATGATTGCAGTTAATATTTTTTTTTTTTTTTTGTTGCGCCAAAGGATGTGTAATCTTCATAGATGCCAGTAACCCGCGTTACTGGTATGCATGATTCGCAGACCTGACTATAGCTGTCAGGAATACGCCTACGTGCTAAAACACACCCTGCACACTTCAAACCACTCTCCCCGCGGAACTGCCGTTAAGTACTACTTCGCGGGGCTGGTTTGCCTCTTAGGCAATTTTCTCCTATACGCCATTATTTGTTAGACGTTTGAAGCTCGGATGTTTGAATTATTCGCGTTACGTTGGCGCTCTAGGCGCCTAAGATCGCTCATTATGCGTACCGCCACGTTACTTACTATGTTCCAGTTTTCATCATTCTGGAGCATGTAATTTACAACATTCTCGGGAGTGGCCCACTCTCCAAACTGTTCCCGAAGGACGATCCTCTCGTTTCTATATCGTGGGTAATGAAAAAACACGGGTTCCACGTTTTCCGAAACATATTCACAATGTGGACAGTTTGGGACAATTTCGTGTTTTCGTTTGAAGAGATATTCTCTGAAACATCCGTGTCCCGTCAGAAACTGAGTTAAATAAAAGTTTGCTTCACCGTGATCTCGTTTTATTCATACATCAATTTCTGGGATAAGGCGATGTGTCCATCTTCCCTTTAAGGATTCGTTCCACTGTTGTTGCCAGGTTGCGATACTGCGATTCCTTTCGTATTTTCTTTTTTCGTCGTTTACCCGACCGTTTCGAACTCGTTCATTTCGAAATCTTTTCATTTGGTCAGCGAGTAAGTCGATGGGTAGCATTGAAGATACGACGAGAATAGCATCGTTTAAAATCGTACAAAATCCACTGGCGATCCTAAGTGCGCTGAGACGGTGGACGGATTTTACTCCACGCACGTAAGTCTTAACTTTTGCGGCACTTGCCCATATTTCTGCTGCGTACATATTTAGAAGTCTTTTATTTTGTTTTGGGCCTCCTATATTGCTCATAAGCCTTGAGAGCATGCATATTCAAGGTGGTGTTTGAAATTCAGCCGCGCGTCGATAATCACTCCAAGGTACTTAATAAATGGTTGTGAGATTACTTCGTGCTGCCCGACTCTAAACGATATCGTTTCACGGACTTTCCTACTTGTAATAAGCACCGCTTCAGTTTTATGATCGGCAAGTTGCAGACCGGCGTCAGCTAGCCTACGACGTACCATTTCAATTGTCTCGTTACAGTGGAGTACAATTTCTTCAATGGTTTTTGCTACGACCACCACGGCGATGTCATCCGCAAAGCCGATGATCGACGCTTCTCTTGGAATCGGTAGGCGTAGAATTTCATCGTACATAGCGTTCCACAGCAGGGGGCCTAGGACTGAGCCTTGTGGGACGCCACCAGTTACTAAGTAGGTCTTAATTCCCTCGTCAGAGTCATAGAGGAGGACTCTGTTTTCAAAGTAGCTCCTTATTATTTTACAGAGATAGTCCGGTATCTCGATCCGATAGAGACTTCTCCTAATTTGTTCCCAGTTCGCTGAGTTAAATGCGTTTTTCACATCGAGGGTTATAACAGCGCAGTATTTTTTAGTACCACCTTTCCAGCGTCTGCCTTCTATAGTGCATCTTATTGCATCTACCGTGGAGCATGACTTACGAAAACCGTATTGGTGCTCTGATAGCCCTCCTGCTGTTTCAATAGCTGCCAAAAGCCTATTGTAAATTATTCGCTCAAAGACTTTTCCGACAGTATCGAGCAAACAAAGAGGACGATAAGACGACGGTTCGTTCGGGCTCCCCTTTCCTTTCGGGAGTAAAACTAGTCGTTGGCGCTTCCACGGCTCAGGAAAAACTCCTTCCTGAAGACAGGTGTTAAACAGTTCGGCAAATAAGTTGGGTCGAGTTTTAATAGCGACTTTTAGGGCTTTATTTGGAATTCCATCCAGCCTCGGAGCCTTTCTATCGTTTACATTCTTACATGCTTCGAATAATTCTTCACGTGTTATTATAGGTATGGACACACTATCGTTAACGTTTTGACTAGTTACGTCCCTACTTTGTTGACGAAGAAATAGGGTCTCAACTATTTTTCGGAGCAATACCGGACACTTTGGCGACTGCAAACGGGAGCCTTTTAGTCTCATTGATATAATTTTGTAGGCCTTTCCCCATACGTCGTTATTAAGTTGTTCACAGAGGTCCTTAAAGCAAAGACTCTTGCTGCACTTAATCGCTACTTTTAACCGTGTTCTCGCTTCTCGATATGAATTTCGGGTGGATTCGATGTGCTGTTCATCAGCGTTCCGAGTCCGGAACCGCTGATAACTTCTTCGGGCTCGGTGACATACCGATCTTAGTTCCGCGATTTCTGGGGTCCACCAATATACTGGGGGTCGATGTTTTCCTGCACCCAGTTTGGACATCGATGCGTTACACGCATTGACAAAATTCTCTGCAGTTCTGGCTTCAATTATCGCCTCACTAACGATAAAGCTTAGAAGGTCTTCAGCAAGAGAATTTACGTTCCATTTGGTTCGTTTGAGTATTGTCCAATTACTGCGGATTGGTGGGCCAATGCCGGCGGTGAATAGAATTGCATTGTGGTCCCTATGTGTATAGTGATCGCTCACACGCCAACGTGATGTCGACAATAGATCCCGATCTAGCTGTACTAAAGGTGTTTGTACTTCCGTTATTAGCTAGAGCAATATCCAGACAAGAAAAGGCTTCAAGTAGAACAGTCCCTCTACGATTCGTATATAAACTGTCCCATTCTGTGGCCCAAGCATTGAAATCACCCGCTATTATGACAGGACCTCTGCCTGTAATGTCTGCGACTAGTCTATCCAAAATCGCCTCGAAGCTTTCGATAGTAGCGCTAGGTGGTATATAGCAGCTGTATATATAAATGCCATTTATCTTAGCCCGTACATGGAAATCCTCACGCACCTCCGGATATTCCTGAATTGACGCGTCTCCGCAAACCCAGATTGCAGCCTTATTCGTCGCGTCGGTAAGCCAGTTATTGTTAGATAAGTTTTTATATTGCTCACAGAGTATCGCCACATCAATTCTTAGTTCACGAACAGATTGTTGTAAAAGGTCATGAGCCATTTCACAATGGTTAAGATTAAGCTGTAAAATATTCATATTTGTTTCAAAATAGCTTCTAACTCGTGTTTGTACTCTGGACATTTAATGGTACCGGTTATATGCCTGGTTTCTGCGCTCTTAGCTTTACAGAGTAAGCAATTCGGTATGCCTTTACAGTCCTTCAGTTTGTGACCGTTTTCGCCGCACTTAATACACAAAACCGATCGGTCGAAGGGATTTTTGCATGCTTTCGCAAAGTGTCCAAACTCGAGGCACCTGAAGCAGCGCTTCGGCACAATTGTTTCTCGTATTCGACAGTGGGCCCAGCCGATCCGCACTTTTCCGATTCTCAACAACTTGTGTGCTATTTCCGCTGGTAGGCTCATTTAGCAGTTTGCGTTCCACCATAGGCTTTTCTAACGCTTTCGATCATGGCCGTTTTGAACTCGAAACTGACTTGCTCTGTTAGGGCGGCACAGATCTCCTCTTTTGAGGTCGCTTCGTCGATATCCTTACACTCTAGCAAGATCTCTTGCGTTAAGGACCAAACGTTACCGCTTTCTCCCAAGGCTTCTTTGATTTTGTCTTTATAGACCGCTGTTGTAGAATTCGCCGATTTGCTAAGCGAGCGTAGGAGGTCTCCACTTACAGTTTTTCGGATTCGGCTAACGTTCGTAAACACTTCTTTAAGTGAAGGATCAGCCTTCAATTTTCGAAGCATCTCAGCGTACGATAGGTCTCCGGTCTTCTTAATCACTATCGCATTCGGTCTCGGTTTTTTGCCATTCATGGCCCGCCTGTTCTTGCCAACCTTAACCCATTCTTGTACCGACTTGCCCTCTGGGTTCGACTTGGGTTTAGTTTTACTCGGCTTTCCCATTTCTTTAACCGGGTCTAAGGCCAAGACCTTTTTAGACGGCTTTAAACTATTGTCGCGATTTGTCTTTCTTGGCGAGTTCATCCGCGTCTTTTTCTGAGCATTAGCTTTTATTGGTTGCTCCTCGGACCGGTTACCTATACCGTCATCCTCCCTATTTCTCTTGGAAGGTCGTTCGCACGTTGTACTCTTGTCGGTCGGCTGTACTTCTTTACCCGCCACGTTTCCTCCCGTTTTTATTTCGATCGGGACTATGTTCGTTTGTGTGGCTGTTGTCGCTTGGCTTTTGTGGGATCTACGACTAAGAATCTTTAATTGTTCTCGGAGATCAGATATCTCACTTCGTAGATCAGCGACTTCGGATTCCACCTCTCGGAAAACGGACTTAATGAGCGTGCCCATTTTCTTAATTTCCCCATGCTTGTCTCTGTAAAAATTAATAAGGCCGTCTATTTTCAGGCCGAGTTGTGGCATTTTAGTGCTCTCGTGGTTGACTCTGCAATTTTGGGCGACGTGAGCAGTGTCAATCGCTTTTAACGCGTCGATTACTTTTGTGGATGGCGACGATTTCGAATGCGACCGCGTATTGTCTCTACGAAAAGGCTCTTTTATAGGCGAACGCGCAAACCGCGTGCTCCTCTTGAACGGATCAAGAACCGTATTCGCATCTATGGACTCCTGACTTGTAACATTACTGGCTACAGCAGCCAAGTTTACCACTGCTGTAGTCGGTGCAATAGCACAATTGCTTACATTTCTATTGCAGTCATTGTATCTCGACGACTCTGAGCCTGCTTTCGCAATCTCCGCCGCCGGTACTGGGGATCCGACTCCCTGCACCGTAACTTCGTTCCTTTTAGACTCTTCCATATTCGATTTTTATAGAGTATCCACCTCCTGTCAGTTTTTTGGTTCGCGGCTGGTATTTTATATTTCCACCAACCCTATGAATGTGCACACCATATGGTACACACACGCACAGGGCCCCCCAATCCGCCACCTGGGGACGCGCCCGATGGGAGAACTGACTAAACTCCACACGGGATTGCAGTTAATTAATTAATTAATTGCAGTTAATATATGTATGTATGTATGTATAAACTCTTAATTTCAGAAAAAATAGTTTTTCAACAATTTTATAATTTAATTAAATTGAGATTGATTAAAGAAATAAAGAATATACGACTATGACATTTCGTCGTCTGCCGGTAGTTTGGCATATTATTTACTACATAACTGAAATTTGGTTTATTTTATATTTAATTTACATATATCTAATACAATGTATTGGCATTAATTCTTAATTCTGGTTTTCAATAGTTAAAACCACGAAATCTGGTGAAATTTTTCCAACGGCCACTACTTTCCGTTTCCACTCAAACCGTATTCACTCCTCTCTTGTTTGTGCTCTAACTGCTAAAAGATGTATGCGTGTAGTCATTGTAAGGAGGACCCCCTTCCCGTAGAAGGGGATTTTGCAACATGCCCCAAATGTACTCGTAAACTGCACTTTGCCTGCACAACTGTTAGCGAAAAATCCTGGCGTACAATGGGACCAAGCAGAAAGCAGGTGTGGAAGTGCCAATTTTGTAGAAATCCCAGCGAAAATCAACAACTTTCTCTTCCGGTGCAAACGAATCCACCAGCTGTAAACATACGCAATCCCTCTCCTGAGCTTGATCTGACACAAGCTAAGCGAACACGAAGTACAACCGTAAGCAGCCCAGACTACACACATACACCCACTCCTAACATTCTCGCCGAATTCCAGCTGATCAGGTCTGAGATGAAGGAGATGAACGCCAGCTGTGAATTCATGTCAAAAACATATGACGAAATGGTCAAACAAATAACAAAAACTAACGACGTTATGGAAATGCTTGCCAAGGAAATAAAAGAGCTGAGAGAATCCAACAAAGTAAAAGATGAGGAAATAGAAATCATGAAAGCACAAATAAATAGTCTAGAACAACACATAATCAAAAACAACGTGGAAATTAAAAACATTACACCCGCAAGAGATGAAAACCTGGTAGAAGTAATTAAAAATGTAGGAAAGGCAATCGGCCATGAACTGTATGACAACGACATCACCGATATCTATCGAACATGTACTAAGAATGCCGAGAGATCAACGATAGTTGCATCTTTCGCCTCCAATATCACAAAAGCAAATTTTCTCAAACGGTCACGCCAAACACGGCCACTCAAATTAAATGCAATAGTGCAAGGCGCAAACCACAACCCAAGCAAGGCAGCTATTGCCAATGATGTCACTGTTTACATCAATAATCAGCTGACTAGACAAAACAAGCACTTGCTGTGGTTGGCAAAGGAGAAGGCAAAGCGTGAAGGGTGGAAGTTCGCCTGGGAGAGCGCTGGCAGAATATTAGCCAAAAAACATACAGAAAAGCTACTGATACCCTATCCTCCTCTCTATAAAGTGGGCGTGGCCAAATTGCATTTTGTACTCAAATATGGCTATAACCTCGAACGTTTGAGGATGTTACATGTAAAATTTTATCAAAATAGGTTTTTTGATGATAACGCCCCCAAAAAATGGGCGTGGCCAAAACTGTTCTATGGGTGAATTGTAGGGAATCTAAATACCCAAATATTTGGTCTTAACAAAATTTTTCGGTTTCATATAATTTAGTGAAGTTATAAAAAAGTAGGCGTGGCAGTGGGCGGATTTAAAAAAATGTTTACACTTGTACTGTATCTTTTTCTCAGAAGCCCAGATGCGGTGACATACGGACGGACGGACGGACGGACGGTCATCGCTCAATCGATTTCGCTAACTTTATAGGGTCTATCTCGATTATTTCTCTATGTTACAAACTATGTGTCAAACTTAATATACCCTTAGGATAGGGTATAAAAATGAGACTGCAAACGCACTTTTCATAAGCACCGCAAGTGATGTTGAAAAGATAACACACACATAGCTTTACTTGTCGGGGAACTAAATAAAGTGCACGACTGGGTCGTACGTACTTCCACCTTAATGCTATAAGTTTATAATCGTATAAGCACTGAAATTCAAGTTTTTTTTTGTAAAAAGCCATCCTAAAGTGGGCGTGGCCATATATGATGTTAATTGTAGAGATTTTCAAAGCCTATGAACTATGTTTTAACAATTTTTTTTTGATTTCTAGTAAAAATTTTTAAAAAGTAAAATTTTTGGAAAGTGGGCTTGGTAGTTTTAAAACTTGGTACGTTATGTCCTTGCATTTGTCATACCCACCTCAAATATTAATTTTAAGCCCAATCGCTGAAGAAATGGCCGATATACACCAGCATATGCCCAAACTAACGCACATATGAAATTTTATCAAAATCGTTAGAGCCGTTTTCGAGAAAATCCATTTTTAGTGAAATCGGCCTTAAGTAAAGTACCCTTAATTTTGAGGTTAGAACGAAAATTCCAATTTCGCCTCTAGGGATCACCCCACAGACCCCAGATATGAAGTTTGAAGCAAATCGCTCCACCCGTTTAGGCTCCAGTTGAATATACAGACAAACAGACAGACAGACAGACAGACAGACGGAATTGGCGGACCCACTTTTTTGGACTTCTCGATCATAGTAATGTCAAGTTTGATTAAAATCTCGAGTTCGAAATCATCGAATCTTTCAAGTGCTTTGAATATGGACACATTGCTAGGCACTGCAAAAATGAAGTAGATAGAACAGGAATATGCCTAAGATGCGGATGCAAGGGACACACTGCCAAAAATTGCACAGCGGACCCAAAATGGGCAATATGCGACCCAGAATGTAAGGGAGGAAACAACCACGCCACTGGTAGTTTCAGGTGCCCCGCATACAAAAACGCGATGCGAGAACTGGTAAAGACACAATGAAGTGCATCCAGATAAATCTTAACCATTGCGAAGCAGCACAGGACAGTAAGAGAGGAAAAAGCTGACCTAGCCCTTATATGCGAGCAGTATAAAGTCTTCCACGTCAATGCAAGATGGGTAGATGACGCCACCAAGATAGCAGCGATATGGACATGCGGTAACTATGCAATCGAGCGTAAAAACGCAAACAAAAAGCCGAATCTCGCCTACGCCAAAATTAAGGGCATCCACTTCTTTAGCTGTTATGCCCCATCGAGTGCGAGCATGGCAGAATACCAACAGATGCTGGATGTACTTGTGGCTAATATACGAGGAAAGTCACCAGCGATTGTATGCGGAGATTTTAATGCATGGACAATCGAATGGGCCAGTACGAGGACAAACAGCAGAGGTGAAGCATTGCTGGATGCGTTTGCTAGTCTTGACCTTGTTCTGCTCAACCAAGGAAATAAAGAAACCTTCAATAACGGTAGAGCTGGCTCAATCATAGACCTAACTTTCGCCACCAGAAGCATAGCGAGGAAAACAAAATGGAAAGTCTCCGACCTCTATACAAATAGTGATCATCGGGCCATCATATTCGAGACAACAGAGCCAAGACGGTTCCAATACAAAAAAGCCACAGAAAAGGTACAAAATTTGGGCTGGAATAGTAAGAACGTAGATAAAGAGATGCTCGACTATTGGCTGAGCAATATGGAAATACCCAGGGGCACAGCTGAAGAAAAGGCTAAAAAGGTAACAACTTTTCTCACCCAAGGATGCGACGCATCCATGTCACGTAAAGGAAACGGAAATGGGAGAACACCGGGAAGAATTCCTAGGGAAACGAAAAGAACTTCGGAGACTTATAAAAAAGAGTAAAGCCGAATCTTTCGAATCATTAAGAGAAGGCCTCCAACATAACCCGGGGGGAAGCGCCTACAAGATAGTCATGGGCAAACTTAAAAGTGGCGCGGCAGCTGCACCGACATGCCCGATTATGATGAATACCATAGTCAGCGGGCTATTCCCAAGCAATACTAGCGTGCACCTTCCCCGTATAATAATAATGGAACCCACGGAAACAATACCACCCGTCAATACTGCAGAAGTCCTGGAAGCAGCGGGCTCAATGAAGACCAATAAGGCCCCCGGAATGGACGGGATCCCAAATTTCGTCCAGAAGGAAGCCATTAAAACTAGACCAGAGGCCTTTACAGAGCTCTACACAACGTGCCTGTTAGAAGGAAAGTTTCCTCTGGAATGGAAACGACAGAGGCTGGTATTGATTCCAAAAGGCGACAAGCCTCCAGAACAACCGTCGTCATACAGACCGCTGTGCCTGCTAGACACAGTAGGGAAAGTGTTAGAAAGAATTATTCGGGACAGACTCAACCAGTACACCGAAGGAGACAACGGGCTTTCTGACCGACAATACGGTTTTAGGAAAAAACGAAGCACTACCCATGCGATACAAGCAGTTTGCGACATTGCACGCGAAGCCATATCTGGGACTAGATGGAAAGGAGGCAATAAGCAGTACTGCGCCGTGGTTACGCTCGACGTCAGGAACGCCTTCAACTCAGCCAACTGGGGTTTAATCATGAGAGCGTTGAGGAACATGCAGGTGCCAAGCTATCTGCTCCAGATAATTAAAAGCTATTTTGAAGACAGAACCCTCTTCTACGATACGGACGAAGGACCGAAAAAACAAAAAATTACAGGAGGAGTCCCACAGGGATCAGTTCTAGGTCCTGCCCTGTGGAACATTATGTATGATGCAGTATTATGTACGTACGCGGAGACCAAGAGGAGTGGACATGCACCATCAACGACGTGAAGATATGGCTTCGTTCATCAGGTCTGGAATTAGCAGACCAAAAAACGGAGGCTGTCCTCATTAAAAAAAGTCGAGCGCAAAAAAGTCTCGCGCCCGACCATACAGGTAGGTCGAATACAGCATCGATTCGAAGCCTTTCATAAAGTACCTAGGGGTACTGCTTGATCATATGCTCAACTTTAGAGAGCACCTGATCCACACAAGCGCGAAGGCCAACAGGGCGGTTGCAGCAATATCCCGGCTAATGCCAAATATTGGAGGGCCCAGGCAGCGAACAAGAAACTTGCTTGCGACAGTGAGCATGTACGCAGCCCCTATATGGGCACCGGCAACAACAATAAATTCGTACATGAAAAAGATAAACGCTGTGCACAGAAGAACATCGCTCAGAGTATGCTGTGCATACAGAACGGTATCTGGGGACGCTATAAGTGTTATAGCGGCGCGAATGCCTATTGACCTGGAGATCAAAGTAGCGGCATCAATATATACTGGCGAAAATCCGGAGAGAGAGGCCATCAGAACAAATGCTAACATGGAATGGCAACGGCGATGGAACGCCTCGGAAAACGGTCGGTGGACACACAAACTTCTACCGAACATAGAAGAGTGGACCAGAAGGAAACACGGTGAGGTAATCTTTTATCTTACCCAATTCCTAACGGGACATGGAAGTTTCCGTGAATACCTTCACAAATATAACATCGCAGATGACCCATTCTGCCGCCACTGTGAAGGCAAAGTCCAGAACGCCGAGCATATACTGCCAGAATGCAAAAAATTTGAAGCAGCCAGAAATGCCCTTGAACGAGAGGTAGGCGATGTGTTAACCCCAAGAAGATTGATATCGTTCATGCTAACAACGAACCCTAAACCCTAAGAGCCCAAAAGGGAGAAAACCCTGGATCATAAGAAGGACAAGACATGACGTCAAAACCTGCCCCTATGAAGGAATGCCTTGACCAGCGGTACCGTAGGGGGAAACAGGACAGGGTTAGGGGGGGTGTTTTAGCCAAGTAAACATGCAGGAGCATGGAGTCTGGCATAACTCATAGCACGGGCTACTGAGTATCCATAAAGGATTTCACCCCTCCAGCGCATCAAAAAGAAAATAAAAAATTTATGAAACATCAACTGTCCACAAAACATTTACAACAAAACGTAAAAACAACCCTTGGCTGCCACGCGATCTTATCGCCCAATGCAAAAAACGAGACGAGCTGTACAAAAGGTGGAAAAATAACCGCGCGAATAAAACGTACGAAATAGAATACAAAAGATACCGGAACTGTGTAAATAAGGAACTCTCACACAAAAAATTAGCCTACTGCAAAGAAAGATTTAACGATTCAAGATCTGACCCAAGGAAAACATGGAAACTCATAAATGAGATTCTTGGAAGAAGAAAAGACAATATCGACCTTTCGTTGCTAAAAAATTTTCCGATTTCTAACAATGTCGAGTCATTAGCAAATGAATGCGCCACAAGTTTCTCCGAACAAGCTCTTAGAATTATACATAAATGTGACAGCGTAACCTTAGAGCACACTAATTCCACACTTGTGAATTCAATCTTCATACAGGGAACGGATGAAGTCGAAGTCTTTCAAATGCTAAGGTCAATCAAAACCAACGTAGCACCGGGTGCTGATGGTGTAAGAGCAAGGGATCTCAAATATCATGCCGATATATTCGCACCCATAATCAGGAGAAGTCCCAAACTTACTGAAAACAGCGATAGTCCGGCCAATCTTTAAGAAGGGAATTAAAACAGATTTCGAGAACTACAGGCCAATCTCAATTCTACCTGTGATTGATAAGTGCCTTGAAGAAGTAGTGGTGAGGCGATTAACTTGTTTTATTGAAAAAAAAAAACAATATTATACACAAAAACCAATATGCCTTTCAAAGAAACAAGAGCACAAACAAACTTCTGGGAGAATTTGCAAACATTATGAACGACAGCCTAAATAGGAATCATCATATTCTAGTTGCATTCATTGACTTTAGCAAAGCCTTTGACACTCTTAATCACGCCAAAATGGAAGATGCGCTATCGAGAGCCGAAATTAGAGGACTGATGTTAAAGTGGGTAACAAATTACTTGCATGACAGAACCTTCAGAGTAAAGCTGAATAATATAAACAGTGAAAGAAAATCAGTTGAATATGGAGTACCTCAAGGATCGAAACTAGGCCCTCTTCTATATATACTACACATGAATGAACTATTCGCATATGCAGACGACATCGCCCTAGTTGTGCGCCACCATAATCTAGACACCGCGACAGACTATATGCAGGCTGAACTACACAAGACAACACAATGGTGTCACGATAATGGCATGGTGATTAATGTGTCCAAAACAAAACTGATGCACATACGAGGACCACACCACAGAACAGTAAAGCCCAAAATATATATAGAAAGCGAATGCCCACATATACAAGCCAAGCAGCGTATAGAGCAAGTGGACCACATTAAATATCTTGGGCTCACTATCGACTCTCATCTTACATGGGACCTACACATCGACAAACTACGCTCTGACCTAAAAAAAGCACTTTTCGCAATAGTGTATCTTGGGCACCATTCTACAATCGAAGTACAGAAACAGGTATACTACTCACTTGTTGAATCCAAATTAAGGTATGGAATACTGGCTTGGGGAAATGAATAAATTACAACAACGAATTCTCAATACCATCGGCGGCCGCAGCAGAAACAACTTTAAAGTACTGGATGTACACCGAATATACGAGATGACTACAGCATTGGAATACTATGATGACACCAGATTTCAGGCCCCAATCTCTCACACATATAACACCAGGAGACGAACGCAAGGGCTACTTGAAGTACCACCATTTAACAACAAACACGGACGTAGACAACTTCAACATGCGCTTCCAAGTATTATTAATAATTTGCCGGAAGATCTTAAATGTATCGCAGATCCAAAAAAAAACGAAAAAAATCATTAAAAGAATACTTTTTAAATCATTAATTTTTCAACTAATTAATTTCAATATTGTTATTTGCTTTTCATCGTAAATACATCATAAAAATTTCTCTTTTTAAATATAAACACTAAAACTCAATGAAAATGTTCTAGATACTCAAACTCCTGCAGAAAAGCCAAAGGCTTCGCAGGTAAAATATGTAAAAATATTGTAACACCTCTTCTTGAAAATCAAATAAATAAATAAATAAAAAAAAAAATAAATAAATAAATAATTAATTCATTTCTATATTTAAGAGCACCGATAACATAATTACTAAGGATTCAACATTAACTCCATTTAAAACATTAATTATATCCTCATCATTATACCCTATCCCAAGGGTATATTCAGTTTGACACATAGTTTGTAACATAGAGAAATAATCGAGATAGACCCTATTAAGTATATGTATTCGTGATCAGTATCAATAGCGAAATCGATTGAGCGATGACCGTCCGTCCGTCCGTATGTCACCGCTTTTTGGGCCTTAAATTTTGAGCTAGGACGCTGAAATTTCATATCTGGGCTTCTGAGAAAAAGATACAGTACAAGTGTAAACATTTTTGAAATCCGCCCACTGCCACGTCCACTTTTTCATAACTTCACTAAATTATATGAAACCGAAAAATTTTGTTAAGACCAAATATTTGGGTATTTAGATTCCCTACAATTCACCCATAGAACAGTTTTGGCCACGCCCACTTTTTGGGGGCGTTTTTATCATAAAATTGATATTTGGGCCTTAAATTTTTAACTAGGACGCTGAAATTTCATATGTGGGCTTCTGACGAAAAAATACAGTAGAAATGTAAATTCTTTTTAAATCCGCCCACTGCCACGCCTACTTTTTTATAACTTCACTAAATTATATGAAACCGAAAAATTTTGTTAAGACCAAATATTTGGGTATTTAGATTCCCTACAATTCACCCATAGAACAGTTTTGGCCACGCCCACTTTTTGGGGGCGTTATCATCAAAAAACCTATTTTGATAAAATTTTACATGTAACATCCTCAAACGTTCGACATTATAGCTATATTTGAGTACAAAATGCAATTTGGCCACGCCCATTTTATAGAGAGGAGGATAGGGTATCATACGATCCGTTCCAGACGGATTGTAGCTTTTCTGTATGTTTATACCCTATCCTAAGGGTATATTAAGTTTGACACATAGTTTGTAACATAGAGAAATAATCGAGATAGACCCTATAAAGTATATATATTCGTGATCAGCATCAATAGCGAAATCGATTGAGCGATGACCGTCCGTCCGTCCGTCCGTATGTCACCGCTTTTTGGGCCTTAAATTTTGAGCTAGGACGCTGAAATTTCATATCTGGGCTTCTGAGAAAAAGATACAGTACAAGTGTAAACATTTTTGAAATCCGCCCACTGCCACGTCCACTTTTTCATAACTTCACTAAATTATATGAAACCGAAAAATTTTGTTAAGACCAAATATTTGGGTATTTAGATTCCCTACAATTCACCCATAGAACAGTTTTGGCCACGCCCACTTTTTGGTGGCGTTTTTATCATAAAATTGATATTTGGGCCTTAAATTTTTAACTAGGACGCTGAAATTTCATATGTGGGCTTCTGACGAAAAAATACAGTAGAAATGTAAATTCTTTTTAAATCCGCCCACTGCCACGCCTACTTTTTTATAACTTCACTAAATTATATGAAACCGAAAAATTTTGTTAAGACCAAATATTTGGGTATTTAGATTCCCTACAATTCACCCATAGAACAGTTTTGGCCACGCCCACTTTTTGGGGGCGGTATCATCAAAAAACCTATTTTGATAAAATTTTACATGTAACATCCTCAAACGTTCGACATTATAGCTATATTTGAGTACAAAATGCAATTTGGCCACGCCCATTTTATAGAGAGGAGGATAGGGTATCATACGATTCGTTCCAGACGGATTGTAGCTTTTCTGTATGTTTAAGTATTGTTTTGTTAAAATATCTATTCCTAAATTCTCTTAGCGTTGATAAGCCAATCAGTACGCGTCAGATTTTCAGCCTGCCATTGTAAATCAAAATCCGATCCAAGATTATTTATTCCTTTTGCTCAAAAAATGTTTTTTTTCATAATTTTTTTTTGACAATATATGGGGCAATCTTCTGTCATTGTATTCAAATATTGTTTTGTAAATGTACTGCAGATGTACATAGTTCTAATGTATAAAAATGTCCACAGACCATTTCGGTTTCTATATACAGGGCATAACTTGGTGTGTTAACTGGAAGCTTCAGAACTCGCTTAAAGAAATAACACTGTAGCTTATCAATATCCTCAAAATGCTTATACCCCCATATTTGAGCAGCGTAAGCCCGAATTGCTCTACAAACTGCTTGGAATAGTTGCCACTTCGATTTGAGGGATATTTTGTTTTTGCTAAGAAAATTTTTCCATGTGGTGTTAATGCTATTTCTTGCTGAATTGTTTCTACTATCAACATGCTTCGAAAGTGACATTTTGGGAGTAAGAATCACTTATAGGTAACAGTATTCTGACACAATTTTAATTTGTTCACCTTTAAATATCCAATTTTCTGTAGAAGATAGTCTTCCGCCATTTCTAAACACCATTATAGCTGATTTCTCCATATTGACTTCCGTATTCCATAGATTACAATATTCTTCTAATCGTATTATCATTGTCTGCAAGGTTTTAACGTCATCTGATAGGATTACGATGTTGTGTGCATACAGTAGTAATCTTATATTAATCTCACTAATATTAATACCACCACCTAAATATTCATGTATATCATTTAGGTTAGGTGAGGTTAAGAAGGGGTGTGTGACGGTTAAAAACTCATCACGTCCACTCGGAGACCTAAAGGTCCATTGTGGATCCCTTATTTATATCGATGGAGTGGGAACAACAAAATACAGAAACCTATCGCGTCACTGGTTGGGATGGGAACCAGTTGGTACTTTTGATAAAATGGAGAAGATCCGATATCTGGAAGCCTGCTACCTATGCGGTGCTTGCGAAGAACCTAGAACCTAAAGTGCGAAGGCGTCATTCTTGCAGAGCGGGGCAGTAGCAAAGCAGATGTTGGATAGACTCCACCTCTTCTCATCTCCGCAGCTTCTACATAGGTCGTTGGACTCCACTTCCCATTTACGGAGCATGACTCCGATGGCGCAGTGTCCTGTGATTATACTAGTAAGGATGCGGATAGAGGATCGATTAAGTGCCAGAAGGCTCTTTGTTTTCTTTTTATCTAATTTCGGCCATAACGTGCGAGAGGTGGCACAGTCCTCCCTAGATACCCAGGACGAGTTGGCCTCTTTCTCTATTATGCCGTCAATTATACTATACAATTTTCCAATCGGTGGCAATATGGATGTGTCCGCTTCACTGATGTTCATTTCCGACCCCATTCTTGCCAAAGCGTCTGCCTTCTCGTTACCTTCAATATTGCTATGTCCGGGAACCCAGCAGAGTTTGACCGAATGGTGTCTAATCGTGATCAGTGCATCACGACAGTTCCTAACTCCTTTGATTTAATTGTATTAGATTTAATCGATTTTAGAGCTGCTTGACTGTCAACGATGATGGTTATATCCGACGGGGGGAGGTGACTATCTTCTATGCATTTTTATATTGCCAGGATTTCAGCTTGGAATACACTGCTTGCTTCTGGTAGTCTGAATGATTCCTGTTTTTGCAATGTTTCCGAGAAAAATCCTGCACCAGTACCTATCTCCATTTTTGAGCCATCTGTGTAGACTGTGATCCCTAGATCGTTGTCTATACTATTGGACTCCCACTCTGCTCGGCTTGGGAATAGGACTGGGATATCAAAATTGAAGTCGTTGTAGGGGACTATATAATCCGATGTGGCTGTGAAGCATTCGGAGTTGTATTTCCTGCCCATTGTCTTTGTAGCGTTTAGTATTACCGCATGTCCATAGGTGGTCTCTTTCCACAGGATGGATTCTTTCAGTCTGAGAGCTTCTTTCGTGGCAGAGCCTTTGATGAACAAGTCTAAGGGAAGAATATGAAGAATAATATCCAAACCTGCTTGCGGCGCGCTTCTCACAACTCCAGTAGTGCAGAGTGCTGCAAGCCTTTGCACTTTGTAGAGTTCCTTCATATAGCTCTTTGTACTCGTAGCTGTCCACCAGACTAAGGATCCATATGAGATGATGGGCCTGATAATTGCTTAGTACATCCAGTGAATGATGTGCGGTTGCAATCCCCACCTTCTCCCAAAGGCCCTCTTACAAGCATACTTTACTTACTTAACGGGCTCCCGACCCGTGAAGAGTCTCTGCCTGAGACACAGCAGCCTTCCTCTCTCTTCGATCCCGGGCACGCTGCTTCCAGTTATCTAGATCAAGCGCTCTGGCATCCGCGATAGCTTGATCCTTAAAACGGAGGTTCGGTTTTCCTTGTCTTCTCGAACCTGGGGGCTGTGATTCGAAGATCCTCTTTGCTGGAGCATTATTGTCCATTCGCTCGATGTGGCCGAGCCAGTGTAGTCGACGTGTTTTGGCTTTTTGGACTACATCCACATCCTGGTACAGCTCATAGAGTTCGCGGTTATATCTTCTCCTCCATTCGCCCTCCTCGCATACGGGACCGAATATCCGACGAAGAATTTTTCTTTCGAAAGTGTTTAATATCTGCTCTGCTTTCCTGCTTATCGTCCAACACTCGGCTCCATACAGCAGAACTGGCAGGATCAAAGTTTTGTAGAGCAAACATTTCGTCTTCCGAGTTAGGAGTTTTGACCCCATTTGTTTCGCCAAACCGAAGTAGCAGCGGTTTCCTAGGGTAAGTCTTCGTCGAATCTCCACTAAGTTGTCATTCGTGGAATTGATATTTACTCCGAGGTAGGTAAACTCCTTAACCACTTCGAAATTACTGTTGCCAACAGTGACGTTTTGTCCTAGGCGGTGGACAGATGCTTCTTTGTTTTTTGACAACATGTACTTGGTTTTGTCCTCATTCACTTCAAGGCCAACTCGTTTCGCCTCTTCTTCAATTGCCGTAAAAGCCTCTAACACGGCGCGCTGGGAGCGACCGATGATGTCGATGTCGTCTGCGTATCCCATCAACTGGACAGATTTGTTGAAGATAGTGCTTTCCGTGTTCACACGTGCCCTGCGCACTATCTGTTCCAGCACAAGATTGAAGAAGTCACATGATAGCGCATCCCCTTGCCGAAATCCGGTGCATGTTTGGAATAGTTCAGAGGAACTGTTGCCGATTTGCACGTTGCACCCCGTGTTATCCAGCGTCACGCGGCACAGCTGGATCAGTTTAGCCGGGATCCCGAATTCGGCCATCGCCTTGTAGAGCTCAAGACGATGAATGCTATCATATGCGGCTTTAAAGTCGATGAAGAGATGGTGAGTGTCGACTTGAAATTCGTTGGTCTTTTCCAGGATTTGCCTTAGTGTGAAAATTTGGTCGATCGTCGATCTGCCGGGCCGGAAGCCACACTGGTACGTGCCAATTAGTGTGCTGCAGACGGGCTTCAGACGTTCACACAGTACGTTGGATAGGATCTTATATGCGACATTAAGCAGGCATATAGAGCAGGCATACAAGCATATAGAGCATTAATTCCTTTCTTTGTCCTTTCTTCAACATTTCTTTTCCAGGATAACTTGGAATCTAGAATGACGCCAAGATATTTCGCCTTAGATGAGAGGATTATAATGGTGCCATCTAGCTTTGGTAATGTGAAGTCGGGTATCTTTCTTCTCCTAGTGAACAAGACAAGTTCAGTTTTCTGAGGATTGACCCCCAAACCGTTCTGTTTTGCCCACGTAGAGAGCACTTTGAGAGCAGATTCCATTAGTTCACTGATTGTTGGCAAGAATTTTCCTTTAATCAGTATTACTAAGTCATCTGCATATGCTACGATTTTGATTCTCTTCTCTGTGAAGATTCTAAGGATTTTGTTGACGGTAAGGAGCCAAAGCAGTGGAGAAAGGACTCCTCCTTGTGGCGTGCCCCTTGTTGTCATCTTCCTTACAGAACTAGGCCCGATGGCTAAGTTGATGATCCTGCAGTTAAGCATGTTTTCAACCCAGTTTACGACGAGCCTGTTTACTGTCAAATCTTCCAAGGCTTTCACTATTGAGTTCGTTTTTACATTATTCTAGAGAATGCTCAATTTCCCTGACCACGCTATGGAGAGCGCTATCCATCGATCTACCTTTAAGGTAGGTGTGCTGTGCTTCACATAGGTTTTGGGAGTTGATCAATTCTCTGATATGAAGGTCAATGAGTCGCTCTAGGGTTTTTTGCAAAAACGATGAGAGACTAATTGGCCTATAGTCTTTAGCGGTAGAGTTGTTAGATTTTCCTGCTTTAGGAATGAAAACTACCCTTACCTCTCTCCATTTGCTAGGTATGTATCCCGTGCGCATACAGCTTGAGAATATGTAAACGAGGTGCTGTACTACCTTGCTCAGAGACTGTTGCAGCATAGCTGGTATAATTTCGTCAGGTACTGCAGATTTGAAGGGTTTGAACGAATTTATAGCCCATGCCACTTTGTCTTCATTTATAATGTTGGATATCACTTCCTCTTCTCCGTATTCTAGAGGAACTGCAGTCCTGCAAGGGGTGGCAGTTTCAATTTCTTTACAGCCGGGAAAGTGAGTATCCATTAGCAGTTCTAAAGATTCCTGGCTGGATTCTGCCCATGTACCGTCAGACCTCTGGATATATCCGGGGACGCAGGGGTCTTTGGATAATATCTTTCGGAGCCTCGCGGCCTCGTTTTCGTCCTCTATGGATTCACAGAATTTTTGCCATGATCTTAGTTTAGCTGCTCTAATACCATATTTATGTATATTCGTTAAAACTGGATCTGTATAAGTTCCAATCTTCGCTATTCTTACTCGTTTTGGCCCTATTGAAAAGTTTCCTAGTTTTTACTCTAAGTTGTCGAAGCTCTGGGGTCCACCAAACCGCGTTGGTTTTCCTTCGAGGTCGACTGATAGGACACGAACTATTGAACGATTCTTTCAGAGTATGTACCAAGTTGTCTACCGCATTCTCAATGTTAGTCGTACTTGAAGTAGCTGTGGCTGGCGGCGGGGCTAGCTTCATTGTGACTAGGTTTGAAAATTTTTCCCAGTTGACTTTTTGGGGATTTCTGAAGGGTTTGGGCTTATCTTTAGTCAAGTTGAGGGTGAAAAGAATTCGGTTGTGATCCGAGAAAGAGCAGGCATTGGAGACTCTCCATTCCTCAACAATATTGGTTTTGGTATCTGTCACTAGAGTCAAATCGATCACTTCTTCCCTAACCCGGTTATGAAACGTTGGTGTGTTTCCTTTGTTGCATAAGATAAGGTTTGAAGACAGAATAAATTCGAAAATTGACTCACCTCTTTTATTGGTGTCCTTACTACCCCATTGGATATGGTGGCCATTAGCGTCACATCCAATAACCAGGTTTTGTCCGCGTGACTTGGCATATGCTGCTAGTGTTCGGACTGCTTCCGGTGGTGGGTCGTTTTCCTCATATGGCATATAGGCGGACGATAGGAGCAAATTTTTGTCCCGCTGCTCGCAAGATACCACAATCAGATCTTTATTGCTGTAGGGAGTTAAAAGAAATAGGTTAATTGTTTTCTTAGCAACTATACAGGTTCTCAATTTACCTTCAGTATGTGGATAATATAGGTTGTAGGCTTTGTATATCATTTAAGTATAGTGCAAATAGTACTGGGGATAGAAGACAACCTTGTTTTACACCCGAAACTGTTTGAAAATACTCAGAAAGTTCTCCACACTTCCATACTGCCGATCTCGTATTACTGTAGATATTTCCAATATTATGTAGCTTGAAAATTAGATTCTTTCTCGATACTTTGTCCTTTTTATATACTTACTTACTTACTTACCTTTTTCTTTTCGTGTAATTTTAGATGGACTATTGAAGCTGAGTTATATATATTGTCCACCGTGGAGTATTTCCTCCTAAAACCCGCCTGGTACTCCGTCAGAATTCCATACTTCTCAATCCAGAGGGATAATCTTTCATTTAGTAGTCCCATCATCACTTTAGCAATACAATTCATAAACGAGATTCCACGATAGTTGCAGGTTTGATTAACATCGCCTTTTTTAAATATAGGAAACACTATACTTGTTATAAAGGCATCATCTACTTTGCACGTCCAAGAACTCCCTTGTTGCATTTCTCAAAAATTCATATGATATTCGGTCCTCCCCAGGAGCCTTATTTAGTTTGACCTTTCCTAAAATTTGTTTCACTTCTTCTATTGATATCGGTTTATCCAAATCTTCATCTTTAATAAGCATAGGTGCATACTGGACATCATTTGCCAATTATGGTGGATTTAAGAGAGAATGAAAATAAACCTTAAACTCTGAAGCTGGAATCTCACTGCTCGACTGATAACTTTGGTTCCTAATTTCGTTCGCCAGCTTCCACCACTCCTTGCTATCTCTTACCATATTAATTTTGTAGTTAACCTGTTGGTAGTACGTAAGTTTATTGTCCTTGCATATACGCTTGTAATTTTGATTTGCTTTTAGGTATCTATCCTTATCTTCTGAATTCATTGTCCTTTTATACGTGTTTAGCAGATTAAATGATTTTTCTCTTGCTCTGTGGCATTCAACATCGTACCATTTACTTTTAGCAGTATAATTTGGTGCAGTACTAAATTGACTTGTAGTAGATGCCTTTATAATGTCACTTAAGTGTTTCAGTTTGTTTCTTAGGTCGTTGAGATTGTTATTTAATTTAGCTTGATACTGTTTTTTTTTTGACATCTTTCCAAACTAATTTTGGCAGTAAGTTTGGTTTTCGCCTGTTACCATATGTTCCAAACTTAAGACTTAATTGGATAGGTAGGTAGTCAGACCATGTTTTGTTATCCACCAGGAAGTTCTGGACGTATCCTAATATATCTTAAGATATAGAACATTGCAGCACTATAAATACGACAGCGGACGAACTCTCTCGATGGAGTCAACGGTGGCGTTAAAGCTTCAAACGGAAGCACAACACTTTATCTGGGCTACTTCGACATATTCGGAGCTCAGGCCGATAAAGATTTCCAAGAATAAGTCAGGTTTTTGGAAAAGAGATGGTGGCGGATGAGCCCTTATTGGGCCAACGGCAGCGCTCATATCCCTGAAGCGGGTTACTGACATCGGTTTAAAACCGGCCCCTCGTCCTAGGGGTTTCAAAAAATGGAACTGGCCCTCCAGGTTGGGGTTGTGCCGTCGGGGTAGTTATGAGGGAGACACAAGCCTCGGATAATGGACCCCCACATTTAATACCACGACCCGGAATGTACACGGACTATGATATAAGAGTATGCACCTGGAATGTACGTACACTGTACACTCCTGGTGCTATTCAAAAACTTGAATCTGTCCTCACGCGGTACAAGGCAGATATTATCGCGATCCAGGAGATACGATGGATAGGATCAGGTATGCAAAAACGGAAAAATTGCGACATTTATTACAGCTGCCACAAAAGACTGCACATGTTAGGATGCGGATTCGTCGTGGGAAATCGGCTACGCTCAATGATAATTGACTTTAAGCCGATCAGCGATCGCCTGGCTGTGATCCGCATCAAGGCTACATTTCAAAACATCAGCATAATATGTGCACACGCCCCTACCGACGAAGCTGAAGACTCTATCAAGGAGGAGTTTTATGACCTGCTGGACGGAGCCTACGGAGCCTGTCCGGAGTATGATGTCAAAATCATACTCGGGGACTTCAATGCCAAAATCGGTAAGGAAAACATCTTCGGCGGATTAGTTGGAAAGCACAGCCTCCACGACACGACAACAGACAACGGCTTCCGGCTAATCGATTTTGCAGCAGCTCGTAATACGGTGATAAGTAGCACTAGGTTTCCAAGACTACGAATCCACACAGCAACCTGGCGCTCTCCAGATGGTCGAACCGCCAACATTCTGAATGTGCAAACGTTCAGAGGGGCAAACGTCGACTCTGACCATTTTCTTGTTGCAGCTAAGTTCAGAGCTCGACTATCCAATGAGAAGAAGCTGCAGACCGCCCAGAAAAAGAAATTCAACGTTGGAAGCCTTAGCACGTCTGGAGTAGCCAGAGCCTAAAGGGAGCGCCTGAGTGAGAGACTCTCCGCTGTGCATTCACCATCCACAAACGCCAACAATCTGTGGAATCAGTATCGCGACATCATCAAAGGGGTAGCAGAGACCACCATAGGCTACCAGCCACCACCCAAAAAGAGCCCTTGGTATGATGATGAATGCGTACGCCGGAAAAAGGTGACAGAAAATGCACACTTGCAAGCGCTGCAACGCAAAACAAGGGCAGCGAGAGAAGAGTATCGAACCAGAAGAAGGGAGGAGAAGAAGATCCTGCGTAAGAAGAAAAGGGCCCACGCAGCCTCCCAGCTCAAGGATATCGAAGAGTCCCGCGATAGGAACAACATCCGGATGTTTTTCAGGAAAGCCAAGCAACTGGCAGCTGGCTTCAAGCCCGGAACGCAGGCTCTTCGAAACAGTGAAGGAAACCTAGTCACCGAAGCACAGGGAATAGTAGATGTATTTAAGCAGCATTTCCAGCAGCTACTTAATGGGCAGGTAGAGAGAGTGATAGGGCAAGAAGAGAACCCGCATCCAGTCAATGAAAAAAGCTGAAGAACAACAAGGCCGCCGGCTCTGATGGTCTACCAGCAGAGCTTTTCAAACATGGTGGTGATGCTTTGGTAGGGTGCATGCACCAAGTCATCAACCAAGTATGGGTGGATGAAGTCATGCCCGATGACTGGACTATCAGCTCTATATGCCCCATCTTCAAGAAAGGCGATCCTATGTCTTGTAAGAACTACCGAGGCATATCCCTGCTTAATGTCGCATATAAGATCCTATCCAACGTACTGTGTGAACGTCTGAAGCCCGTCTGCAGCACACTAATTGGCACGTACCAGTGTGGCTTCCGGCCCGGCAGATCGACGATCGACCAAATTTTCACACTAAGGCAAATCCTGGAAAAGACCAACGAATTTCAAGTCGACACTCACCATCTCTTCATCGACTTTAAAGCCGCATATGATAGCATTCATCGTCTTGAGCTCTACAAGGCGATGGCCGAATTCGGGATCCCGGCTAAACTGATCCAGCTGTGCCGCGTGACGCTGGATAACACGGGGTGCAACGTGCAAATCGGCAACAGTTCCTCTGAACTATTCCAAACATGCACCGGATTTCGGCAAGGGGATGCGCTATCATGTGACTTCTTCAATCTTGTGCTGGAACAGATAGTGCGCAGGGCACGTGTGAACACGGAAAGCACTATCTTCAACAAATCTGTCCAGTTGCTGGGATACGCAGACGACATCGACATCATCGGTCGCTCCCAGCGAGCCGTGTTCGAGGCTTTTACGGCAATTGAAGAAGAGGCGAAACGAGTTGGCCTTGAAGTGAATGAAGACAAAACCAAGTACATGTTGTCAACACACAAAGAAGCATCTGTCCACCGCCTAGGACAAAACGTCACTGTTGGCAACAGTAACTTCGAAGTGGTTAAGGAGTTTACCTACCTCGGAGTAAATATCAACTCCACGAATGACAACTTAGTGGAGATTCGACGAAGACTTACCCTAGGAAACCGCTGCTACTTCGGTTTGGCGAAACAAATGGGGTCAAAACTCCTAACTCGGAAGACGAAATGTTTGCTCTACAAAACTTTGATCCTGCCAGTTCTGCTGTATGGAGCCGAGTGCTGGACGATAAGCAGGAAAGCAGAGCAAATACTGAACACTTTCGAAAGAAAAATTCTTCGTCGGATATTCGGTCCCGTATGCGAGGAGGGCGAATGGAGGAGAAGATATAACCGCGAACTCTATGAGCTGTACCAGGATGTGGATGTAGTCCAAAAAGCCAAAACACGTCGACTACCCTGGCTCGGCCACATCGAGCGAATGGACAATAATGATCCAGCAAAGAGGATCTTCGAATCACAGCCCCCAGGTTCGAAGAAGCGCAAGGAAAACCGAACCTCCGTTTTAAGGATCAAGCTATCGCGGATGCCAGAGCGCTTGGTCTAGATAACTGGAAGCAGCGTGCCTGGGATCGAAGAGAGTGGAAGGCTGCTGTGTCTCAGGCAGAGACTCTTCACGGGTCGGGAGCCCGTTAAGTAAGTAAGTAAGAAAACTGAAGACAATTATTTTATTTTTATATGAATTTTCGGACTTGAGATGAATTTTTTTTTAAATAAATCAGGATACAAATTTGATACAAACATGTGGATAGAATATATCTACGCGTATTGAAATAGCGATGGAGGAAAGGCTGTTGCTATAATGTCATTTGATGATTTATCTTTAATTAAAAACTAATTAAATTGTGATCAAAGGGTAGTGATGCGGAACATATGGGAACACAAGCGCTCTCGCCTTAGCCTCTCACTATCAACTCCTACTCTACACCTCCATGATGGTGGCTGCTGGGTGCCTAGTACCTCAACTGGAGATTGGGTAACCAACCCCTTTGGAAGGTTGTTGGTGGCAGCGAACGAGAGAGGGGGGAGGAGTGTCTTCTCACTAGGACACCTTCTCTTGCTTCAGGCGACGGCGGACGAATTCTCTAGATGGAATCAACGGTGGTGTCAACCAGTTCCAGTTAGGCCGAACTATTAGTGTTATCCCTATATGAGCTGCTTCGACATATTCGAATCCCAGGTCTATAGGGATTTTCAATACTGAGTCAGGGTGTTGGAATAGAGTTGGTGGCGGATGAACCCTTAATGGACCAACGGCAACGCTGACATCCCCGAAGCGGAGTACTGACTCCGGAATATCCGGCCCCTTGTCCTAGGGGTAAAAAAAAAAAGAAACTGGTCCTCCAGGTTGGGGGTTGTGCGTCGGGGTAACGTCCCTACCACGTAAAAAAGCAAATAGTTACGAAGCAGCTACGAGCCTCGGATAAGGATGATCCTACTGTTGACGACCCCAGCAAACGTAATAAGGACAACGATCTTCGGATCTGCACGTGGAATGTTCGGACCCTTAACAGGCCGCGTGCAGCCGAACAACTAGCAGAGGCCCTAGACTGCTACAATGCAGACATCACCGCCATCCAGGAAGTGCGATGGGATGGCCCGGGCAAAAAGAGGATGAAAAACTGTGACGTATACTACGGTGATTGCTATAGGGAACAGAAACAGCGCTTATTTGGATGTGGGTTCGTCACACGCGGCAGACTTAGGCAAGAAGTCTTGAGCTTTCGACACGTGAGCGAGCGTCTTATGACAATCCGCATCAAGGCTAAATTCGCCAACATAAGCCTTATATGCGCTCACGCTCCCACCGAAGACAAGGACGACGCCACCAAAGAATGTTTCTACGAGCTCCTCGACGAAACCTACGACCAATGCCCTAAATATGACGTTAAAATCGTTCTAGGCGATTTTAACGCCAAGATAGGAAAGAAGGACATCTTTGGTAGGACGATTGATAAGCACAGCCTCCACGACACCACGCCCGGAAACGGACTTAGGCTTATTGACTTCGCTGCGGGGCGAAACGTCACCATAGCAAGCACACGGTTTCCTCATCTCAATATCCACAAGGGGACATGGCGATCTCCTGATCATCAAACGGTCAATCAAATTGACCACATTGCGATCGACGCAAGGCATGCCTCCAGTATTCTGGATGTCCGAACCTTCCGAGCAGCCAACATGGATTCGGATCACTACCTTGTTGCAGCCAAGGTACGAATGCGGATATCCCAAACGCCACAACTAAGAAGAACTACTGTGAGAAGATTTGACATCGAAAAGCTGCAATCGCAAGAGATCGCCAGAACCTTCGCCGAACGCGTATCCCGAAACCTCTCAATTACTCCTATACCGCCAGCATCAAGCGCCGAAGACCAGTGGCAACGCTGCCAACAAGCCATCAGAAGTGCCGCAACTGATGTGCTGGGTTTCACCCGACCACCACCTAGAAACCCCTGGTTTGACGATGAGTGCCGGCAAGCACATGCAGCTAAACAGCAAGCATACAAAGCGGCGCTGCAAAAAAGGACGAGAGCTGCTCGTGAGCTCTACGAGCAGAAGAGACGGGAAGAACATCGGCTTCTCCGAAAGAAGAAAAAAGAGCACGAGAAGCGCGCGATCGAAGATATTGAGAGATTATACTCCAGGAATAATGTACGGAAGTTTTACCAACAGGTAAAAAGAACGTGTCAGGCCAACAAGACCCGTACAGAAGCCTGTAGAGATGAAGAAGGAATCCTCGTAGTAGAGTCACAGTCGGTGCTGAGAATATGGAAAAACTTCTTCTGCAGACTGTATAACGGCGACGAAGACCAACATCCCGCTGTCAGGCAGAATGCACCATTCAATCTAGACGATGATAGCCAAAACTTCCGTCCACCTGACCAAAACGAAGTAAGGATAGCAATATCCAAACTTAAGTCCAACAAGGCTGCTGGACCTGACGGCTTACCAGCCGAGCTGTTCAAAGCAGCTGGAAATGACCTGGTAGAGAGCATACACCAACTCATTTCTAAAATTTGGTCAGATGAGTGTATGCCTGATGAATGGAATCTCAGCACCGTTTGCCCGATCCACAAGAAAGGAGATCCCCTCAATTGCGCCAATTACAGAGGTATCAGTCTCCTAAACATCGCGTACAAGATCCTATCTGCCATATTGTGTGAACGTCTGAAACCCTTCGTCAACAACCTGATTGGGTCCTATCAGTGTGGTTTCAGGCCAGGAAAGTCCACAATCGATCAAATCTTCACACTTCGGCAGATCCTGGAAAAAAACCCAAGAAGTCCAAATCGATACCCACCATCTTTTTATCGATTTCAAGGCCGCATATAACAGCATTTATAGAGACGAGCTATACAGAGCCATGTCTAGTTTTGGCATCCCTGCCAAACTCGTCAGATTGTGCAGAATGACGATGGAGAATTCTCGCTGCTTCATCAAGGTCGGTAACGATCTCACCGAGACCTTTGATGTCAAAAAAGGATTTAGACAAGGTGACGCGCTGTCATGTGATTTTTTTAACATCGTTCTTGAGAGAATTGTGCGAAACTCACAAGCCAACACCGGAGGCACAATCTTTCAAAAGTCTGTGCAACTACTAGCGTATGCCGACGATATTGACATTATTGGAAGAACACAGCGGGCTGTCACCGGTGCGTTCGCTAGTATTGAAGCAGAAGCTGCCAAAATGGGTTTAACGGTAAACGAGGGCAAAACCAAGTATATGCTGTCAACCAGAAGGGACACACAACATCGACGAATTGGACAGAACGTCACAATCGACAGCTATAACTTTGAGGTAGTAAGGGACTTTGTCTACCTCGGCTCTGCTATCAATTCTGAAAATAACACCTCAGCAGAAATAAAACGAAGAATAACTCTTGCCAATCGCTGTTTCTTTGGGCTCAGAAGGCAATTGAGTAGTAAGGCGCTATCCCGAACAACTAAGGAGACTCTATATAAAACCTTGATCATCCCAGTCCTGCTTTATGGCGCTGAAGCTTGGTCTTTATCAAAAGCGGATGAAGATATCCTCGGTCGTTTCGAGAGAAAAATTCTTCGCAAAATATTCGGTCCCGTTTGCGTTGACGGGCTTTGGAGGAGAAGATTCAACGACGAACTATACGAGCTGTACAGCGACATCGACCTAGTCAAAAAACTGCGCATTAGCCGTTTGAGATGGCTAGGACATGTAGAGCGAATGGACACCAGTGCTCCGGCCCGAAGAGTCTTCGAATCACACCCGGAGGGACAACGCAGTAGCGAACTGTAGCGCCACCTAAGTAAGTAAGTAAGTAAGTAACTATTCTCTTTGCCTTGCTATGTTAATTAAAGTTAGTGTAAGAATTTATGTACATATATGAAGTTTGTAAAATGAGAATAAAGAATTAAATAAATATTTTCAAACACTTGGAGTAGTTCGTTTGTGAAAATGATGAACAGAAGTGGGCCGAGTTTTGACTCTTATGGAACCCCGTATGTACTTGACTACTTTAGCATCGCTGCATGATTCTTTTATCTTCACACGAAAAGCCCTATTGCTCAAGTAATCTTAAAACTGATAACCTCCTCCGAATCCCCAGTGGGATACCATTTTTGTGTGATTGACCGTGTCGAATGCTTTACTGAAGTCCATGATCAGACTATCAGAACCATGTCGGTATGACCATGTACATTATGCAGCATGACATCTCTCCATTCTGATAGAATGTTTTAAGTATAAAAGCTGAAACAGAGAGAGTACCTCCAATCCGTATTAAATAAAACACACCCAATTTGGCGGTAGTTTAATACCTTTTTATTTTTTTTTTTCAGTGGACACTCATTGTTTAAATAATATTAGTTGAATAGACATTTATATATGATTTTAAATGAATATGATATAGTATATAGTTTTATGTATTTATGGTTAAATCCTTTTTCCTTCTCTTATACATCATATTATATTTTTTTTTTTTTTGTTTTGTTTTGTTTTTTTTTTTTTCTTTTAATATGTATTTGCTGCCAAGAAAAAAAAAATTGTTTGAATATAGTATGTTGTTAATTTTAGGGTTCAACATTATTTCTACGGTTAATGTAATATAATTTTTTTTTGCATTTTTTTGTATTTTTTTTTTATGGTTTTTCAAATGGTTATATAGACATGTATACTGGTTGAATATGTTTTTTTTTTTTTTTATATGTGATTATTGGTTAAAGATTATAATATGTTTATGCTTCAGAATAAGTTTTACATAGATATTCCTTAAATCTAAAAATACATAATTGAAAGATAAAATACATATGCTTTGCTTCAAATATAGTTTTTTTTTTATGTATTGTTTTTTAATACATACGCTTCAAATATAGATATAGATAATATATTGTAATGTGTGATTATTTATTTATTTATTTATTTTTATCAATCAAAATCTCATATTACGAGTACCGGACTTATACATCCAATAAATGTAATATTTATTATATATTATATGCTACGCTTCAAATAGCTTTTTAAAATAATAATGTTAATGTTAATGTTAATGTTAATATGAATATTTTAAAATTTAATAAGTAGATATTTATATATGTAATAATTTAAATCATGGTTTTGCTGGCTTCAAATATAGACTCCATACTCTACAACTACTTTCTAGTTTTAGTTTAATAATTTTTTCTTTTCTTTTCTTTTTCGTGTACATTTTATACGATAGCGTAAGTTTGTTTAGTACTTAATTGTTTTGGACTATTTCTAATATAGGATTTTGAGGTTATGTGTTTTTTTTTTTTTTTTTTTGTTTTTCTTTTTGTTATTCCAGAATTTATATACTTGTATGTTATGATGAAAAAAAAATTAAATTAAGGTTTGGGGCTATGGATATGTCCCTGGAAATTTTTTCTTCTTTTTTTTTTTTTACCAAAATTATTTCCTTGAACGCATTAAGGATGCTTGGGCTGGGGGAAGGGTTTTGAGGGTGGGGGGAGGGGGGGGGGGAGAGTTTATCTAATCAATCAAAAAAAAAAAATTTTTTTTGAGTTGCGTACTACGGCACGCAATGAAGGTAATTGTTTTTTTTTAGTACATATTTACGAATTATGATTTACGATTTATTAAATCTAGAACTAAGAGTTGTTGGCAATATACAGCCTTTTTGGTTGACTTACTGTTTTGTTGTTGAGACACACTGGTCTAGTACTAAAATTGGGTTAACTTATATTGTTTAGTACTAAAGCAGCTTAAAATACGTCGTTGTTTTTTTTTTTTTTTTTTTTATGTGAACTACTATAGCTCTGCGGTTCATTCAGAAGACATTGTATTCTTTTTCAAAATTTCGAATACATAGCCTTCATGAATGACTGGGTCACTGGTTTAGTACTAAACTAGCCATAGAACAGTTCATAAATAGTTATTATTATTTTTTTCTTTTTTTATATTTTAAGATTATTATATAAGTTTTGGTAATATTATGGTTTTTTTTTTTTTTTGCTTTTTTTTTTTTTTTAGTTTGTTTTTCAAAAAAAAAAATTAATAAATTATTATTATTATTATTATATTAATAACCAATACATGTCCAGTACTAAAGCAGCCCCAGTTACAGAGTATTAATGGCCGACCATTCCACTGGTCTAATGCTAGACAAGGCTATTGGTCATGTAAGACACTAAGTCTGTCAAAAATTAAAGCAGTGCAGTAGTGCAGTATAGTTTTTATTTGGCTAAATTGATGCGTTAAGCGTAAAGCCAAGGAAAAACTGTTTTGTTCACTGAAAAAAAAACGAAGTAAGTTCAACAACAACAGTAAGACGCCAACTCACAGGCGTGTATTCGAAAATTTGTTTTTTTTTTTTCGAATTAAAGTAGAGCTTAATGTCTAACTTATGGCTAAGATTTTAAATGGTTTGTTAACTACTGGCTGACCAGCTCTTATTGGCCATTCCATTTATAAACCTACTGCATTTAAGCTTAACCAGATATTATTGGCTTATTCTACAAAAATCGGGGATGCATAAATTTTGTTTGTCATAGTCTGGGTTACCAACTCACTGT